>JASDQU010014054.1:32417-43264 GCA_032191745.1 Picea mariana | reverse complement strand
GCAAATACAGCTAATCGATCAGCCATTGAGTTCAATTCCCTCTTAACATGAGTGATGTTGAAAGATAATAGGTTTGAGATAAGTGCCCAAACATTTTGGGTGTATCATTTCATCAACTTGTTGCTAGGGGAGTACCTCTTACGTGCAAGGTTCACAACAATCTCAGAATCTCCAAAAAACAAAAGGTGACCACAACCAAGATTATAGGCTTTTTCAATGCCTAATAATAAAGCTTTGAATTCAGTGACATTGTTCATGCAAGAAAACTCCAACCTAGAAGAAAAGTTATGGATTTTTCCTATAGGATAAATCAAGATAATGCCAGCTTCGTTACCTTCATTAGAGCGTGAACCATAAAAGTGCATGTGCCACATACCATCATCCAAATCAATTTGTTCAAAGGGAATTTTATCCTCCTCAGCAAAGATGGAATACACCCCTAGGTCCTCTTCGATATAGTTCACATTAGGTTGTGGGACACTCTCTATGTAAGGTCAAATCCTTCCCTCTCTAAGTATTATAATGTTTTTACCATTCCGAGAAAAGGATAAGTTTGTCCCATCGAGTGAGAGGTATCCATCCATCAAGGCTTGACAATCTCTTCCCAAGATGATTGATTAATTTCTTACTGGCATATAAACTACCTGAATTCTAAGGGTTGTCCTTATTTCAGGGTGTGCTCACAA
This sequence comes from Picea mariana, assembly GCA_032191745.1. Taxonomy (NCBI): domain Eukaryota; kingdom Viridiplantae; phylum Streptophyta; class Pinopsida; order Pinales; family Pinaceae; genus Picea; species Picea mariana. The sequence goes on along the minus strand of JASDQU010014054.1, from coordinate 42,578 downwards.
AACTAAGGCCACATCTTTAATCTTGCCTATGGTCATTTTTTGTAGACTATTATATGAGAGCATGCCCCTGGCATTTTCATTTGTACAAGACAAGCCTAGATCTTCCATAATAATCTTCGACATCACACTTGGGCCTGAACCACCATCAATGAGGCAACAATGGGTGATCTTATCCATAATATTTACAAAAATATAAAAGGGGGATTTTTTACAGGTTATATAAAGTTATGTACACCTACTATATTTACAGATGAATCCTCTTCATTTACCTCTTAAGAGAGGTTGGCTACAATGGAATCTTTTCCTTCCATGAATTGTTTTAGATGCTTCTGTTGTACAGGGACGACAACCATGTCCAGAAGGGTTTCATCTTCTTTGATGTTGTCCAACTGATTCAGAATATTGTATTTGGAAGAGGGGAGAGGGGAAGATTTTCCTTGTCTGTCAGGAACCCTAGAAACCTGAACCGTAGCAATTGGTGATGATGATCTTGGGATAGAATAATTGTGGGGAGGATCATATTTTCCTTTAGGAGCGTAGGATTTGTTCCTAGTATTGATGATCATGACATCTTCTGGCTTTGCAAAATCTAGGACAAAGATGGTAGTTTCTGGTCTTTTACCAAAGATCTTATCTCTGACAGTCTTCATTACCTCACATGTGGCTTCCTCGTGGTGTTCCTCTCAAAAGTTACACCAACTTCGAGGCAAGATAGCTTTAGGCTAAAAATATTTTCAATTGGATTCCTAAAGGGGGGGTGCAGAAGAGGATGAAGCTCCAGGGGTGAGAGGGGAGACGTTTCCTTTTTGTTCATATGCTATCATATGATTATTCATGTCTTGGACTAGCTGTAAGAGGGTGGACACGTTTGTTTGTTTAACTGATTCTCCTTGAGGAAGACCTGTTCTTTCCAGTTATTCCTCATACTCTAAACAAGTATGCAAAGTGGAACTGAGGTTATCAATGGATTTTTCCTCAAGCCTATGACGATATGGGGAAGGTAATGCATTGTAGTAATGCATGAAAGCAGCTTGGTTCTGAGGTTGAATGAGTGTAGGGATTTGATTGTATAACTTAGTGAAACGCAAGTTGAAGGACTTGATGGTCTCACCATCCTTATAGGCGATGTTATTGTACTCTCGTAACTGCGCAGCTGGGATTTTAGATTTCCCATAGGTGGACCTGAACCAATAAACTAACTCCTCCCAAGTATAAATAATCTTAGGAGGAAGGTCAAAGAAATCAGCTGCAGCCTTTCCTTCCAAGGAATTGACGAATAAGCACATGCAATTATCATTGTCATTGGCTCCTATGTTGTGACAAGCATTAGAAAATGCCACCAGGTGTTCATTTGTAGTGACAGTGTTATTCCTCGAAAACCTAGGAAGATGCTCTTTGAATTTAAGAAGTGGATGAGTAGCAAGTGATAGGTTAAGAGGAGACGAAACATGCCACGGTGTGGTTGTGACGTCTTCTTCAAATTGGAAAATCCCATACCTTTTAATGACTTTGGTGGGATTTTTGGTCGATTGGACATGGATATGGTGGTTATATAAGCTACCAATCACTAACGAATCTGAAGACTGGGAGGAGGAAGAACTTCCAGTGCCACCAGAGCCACCACTAGATGCAATATTGTGGATGATAGGTGAGGAAGAGAAAGACGAACTGGATGAATCAGACAAAGTTGTCCTTAGAGAACTTTGTTGGTTTGATCACACAACACTCCTTCTTCCTATTTCAGCAATAGGATTAATTCCAGGTAATAATCCTCTTCTTCTTCTAGAAACATGAGAGTCTAAGGACATGAAAGAAAGGCCAAAACTAAAGGAACAAGAAGGTTACTATTGATTTCTAGGCCGACTACGTCTATCTTCCCAATGTTCTTGGTCACTAATATCTCGTTCAATTGTTTCCCATGTATGATTAAGCTCAACCCGAGTATTAGCAGTGTCTAAAATGGTGTTAAACAGATTCAAAGCAATGTTGGTCTGATCTTGAAGATCAGGCTCAATATTGGGCTACCTTGCAACAAGTACAGTCATTAAGAAATGAAATAGTCAAATATTCAATAACAGAAAAATAGATGTGTTCGATGCTAATCAAGCATAAAAATTAACCAGAGAGATATTGAAGATCTCCCCAGTATGGTCGCCAAATAAATGTTGAGGAAAAGATATGAAATGATCTTACTAAACATTTTCAGATCCTGCTTGGCTAAAGAAAGATAGATGGGAATATCACCTTATGTTTATAGCCATCAAAATTGATATCATAATTCACGAGTATTGTTTACAAGTGTTTATGTTGTTTTTTATAAGTAAAATCTTGCTGAAAAAATCATTAATTATGTAATTTTCTGAACATATCAGATGCTGAAATAAATATAGAGACAAAAGTAAAGACACCAAGTCAATAATCAAAACATATGAGACATAAAGAAATCCTTTATTTCATTCCAATTCATCAAAGAATCGTTCTCTTTATAAAATTTCCTAAGGAAGTGTTGGACCAAAGTCAAACTTAGACGTCCCTGATGAAACATACAAAAGGACTTCTGACAAAAAATCAAAAACTGAACTTTTAAAGCTGGATCAGATTGCCACAGATTTCTGCCCACTCGACTCTGCACAATAGCCTTTGTCAGTCATGATATCTAATTCCCAAACAGACAAGTCTAAATAGACTATCAAAGATAGATCAACACCTTTGAAAAACAAGTGTTTGAATGATGTAATTCAGCCTTGAATCCTATTGTCTACAATAGGACCCTGCTATCATAAAAAATAATTAGGCTTATAGTGAATTAAGGAATGAATGAAAACTGAATTATCTCAACAAAAACTCAAAGAGCAAACCTTAGTATGCTTCTCCTTCTATTCTCCTCTTGTTCCTCCCTTTCCTTTTTCATTTAAGCAAATTAGAATTGGTTGAAGTAGTTGAACTACTTCCTTAGTTAAGTTAACTAAAACTCAACCAACTTTTTAGTTAAGGAGGAAAATTAATAAAACATAATAAGGGTTTTTAAATAAATAATAACTAGTAGGTGGGACCCCTTGTGACTCCCTTTAGCTTTTAACAATCATAACACAACTAGTTAATCAAACAAAACATCCCTTCTTGTTACTCCCATTATCACATTCATATTTGGAAATTTATCTCAATGATAATTGAAATTATTTCCAAAAATATATTACCCATATATCCAAAAAATAGTGTGTTGTCAAAAAATTCAAAAGTCAATTATTCTCAACAATTAATAAATAAAAACTTAAAATCCATATTTTCCACTCTGGGAGGAAATCTTTCCCTTGTTTTTATTGTCACCTTTTGATCTCTCTGAATTTTCCTTAGGTTGTGTGGAGCCTTTAGGCCTAATCTCGTTGATCACATGAGAGCAATCGTCCCTCAAATTAATGCGGGAGGACATGGATTTATCAGAGTCATTGGAGGGTTAGCAAGGGGCAGCAAAGGCTTTTCCTTTGTCATGGGCATGGTGGGCCTCGGTTTTCAACCTTTTGCTCGCATGGGAAGACTGAACTGGTGAGTGGACAGGGGTATATTGGACAATTTGATTGATAGGTGGAGGAGCAGGTAAAGACGAGTTAGGCCAGCCACGATGTTGGGAGACTGTCGGGTGGACAATCTCTTGCCATCCGTCATTTTCGGGAACTTCAGGATGTAGTGAGACATGAGGAGGCACAGGAATACCAGGGACCTGTGGAGCTTGGAAGGGAATCCTTTCAGGCCTAGTTTGGACCACTCCTTTCCCAATCTAGTTAAAAAACCCATCTTGAAATAGTTGGCCTAACTCTTGCAAGTCTGCATCAAAGTGTATGGATAATCTTGGCCTTCTAGGGCCCCTGTTCCAATTACCTCTCCCTCGGTTAACTCTATCATTGCTACCTCTGCTAAAAAATCCCATTCCTGCATGTATAATTGATTAGAAAATAGTTTCTTTAACAACCATACATGACAACCCTTTTAAAATGTCAAATAAAATTTGGCTCAGCAACATATCAGACTCATGCAATCCAATCCATACAAATTGTTTAATAATTGTCAATGAGCAGGGGGTGAACAAAGGTTCTGGGATACGCGATGGGTTGTATTGAGCGAAAAATGTTAAAATGAGGGGGAAAGATCATGATTACTGCTCACGGGAAACAAACAATCAAATGTAATGTAAACCAAAAAATATATATCGCTGTAATCCATCCTTGTGATCTTAAATTGTCATAATACAGAGTTTCCTTTAACTGTAATTAAATTTTAGGAACAGGGAGTGGATAATGAATATGGGAAGGCGATGGGATTGTAATTAGCGAAAAGTGAAATAATGGTAGGGGAAAAGAGCGGATATTGTTCGTAAAATCAATTAAGTAATTCATAAAACAATTATGTATTTAATGAAAACGATCCAATGCCAAATAAACAACTACTGTGATCAATTAAACAATTGTTGTGTGTTGACACTTTTAATTAACATAGTTTCATCATAATCAAATTCAATATGCCCTCCAAACATCCTTTATACGAATTATGTTTCCTCTCATTTCTTCCATTTTATATTTAAAACAAAATTCCAATGAACACACAGACATTTGTTTCAACTTTGTTGAGCATCAAACCTTAACCATTGTCCATAAATTAATTCTTCAAATCAAACATAGACACAAGCTCTTTAAAATGTGCCCAATTCCATTCCTTCAACCAATATTAACAATTAAATTGCAATGAAACCATACCATTAAAAACCATGTGCCCATCTCTAATGGTGTAATAAAAATACATGATGCACGATATCCATAAATCATACACAGTGGGCAGCCAAGCCACAGCTATCAACACTTTAAATTGCAATAATCTCGATCGGGCAATTTAAACATACAATAACAGCAACCATCATATCAATTTATAACACATTGTAGGAAACATACAGATCAATGCATAATGCAAAGTGTTAGCAATTATTTTTGTATTAGGCGCAAAAGCACCCAGGTCTACAGGTTGCTCAGGAAGTGCCCAAGCGCAGCACGGGAGAATCCCTGTTTTTCCGGTAGCAAGGCAAGCGAGCGGGAAAAATAGCGTTAGCAGCATCTAAGATCTATTTACAAAGCAGATTGATGGTCATCGGGTTTTCAGAGCTACCGAGTTGCCCAAAGTTTAGCGCAAGAGAGAGCACCAATAGTTCAAATCAGATTTGGTTCGTCCAATCCAACCAGGACAGGTGGCAGCCTGTCGGCGTATCGGGTATCGGGAGTCAAGAAGCTCTCCGTCCATTGCACTTGAAAGTGTCGATCAGCGAAACTCCGAAGATCCCTTCGAACTAAGCCCAGGATCTCAGCACCAGGTCATATCAAGCGAGCGGGTGAAGGGGGGACAGACCCTTTATAATAGAAAATACTATCTGGGTCATCCTTCTGAAGGACGCACGGCACACATCCACGTCATGACGACATTCGGGAATTCGAGCGGTAAGCACTCCTCGCCATTTTACATTTCGAAACCTCGAACCCCGATAGCACCGAAAGCACCGAAACTCGGGCCCACAGTATTATCGGGTTAGTTCAGAGCCGTCAAATCAGTGGGGAACACGTGGCGACAGTTAGGCCCTCCCAGCATTTCGCCCATCGCGACTTTAAAGGAGAAAAATCCTAATCCTTTCTCATCCGCGAACCCCGAAACTCCAAAAGCACTCTGACAGAGAGGTCAAAGGTGCCTAATTAAGATTCAAGAGAGGGGGCGCTGTGTTCTCCAGGCACTGATTCATGTGATCTAAATCCCGATGGCAGCTTGAGGATAAACGAAGAATAGATAAGGTGGTTGAAGCCTAGCTTCACTCATTAATTACAGGGTATGGACATCTCGGCTAAAGGTCCACCCGAGATGGTCCTCCGTATTGATTCTTTCCATGGAAGTCGCGTCGAGTCTCCAACTCGCCAGGGAAGCCTGCACATGCCAATTCAACATTTAAGGGCTCAGCTACCCCCCTAGTGCAAGCCATAAAGAATTAAGGTAGCGTATGACAGTAGAATGCAGGCCAGATGTGATTGAGGAGACGCCTCTGCTAGGCGAAATGGGGAAGAGCATATGTAGGCATTTTGGCCATTTTTTGTAGAGATGGATGGTTGAGCAAAGCTCCCAGTTGTAAAGCTTTAACGAAGCACTGTTATTCTGGTTATGCATGGACTTTTGAGACTTCTTGTCTTATGAATGTCAGTTTCTTTCATGTCTCTGTTTACACTGTGTTAGAACAGCTCGGAATTGGAGGATCCAGTCGAGTTGTAGTTGTTATAGGATGATGTTGGATTGGATCACTGTAGCAGTTATGTTGTTTCTAATCGATTCTTGTGATTTTCCTGGTGTTGAGTGACTTGGAATTGGAGGATCCAGTCAAGTCCCCTTTCAGTTTCTTGAGACTCTGAACCAAGAGGATCTTGCATTCAGAGTTTTTCTTCTGCAAACCACTGCAAGCCTGTTTCCTAAAGTTGTTTGTTCACCTTTCTTACCAAGTCTTCCACCTGCTCATCTTTTAATCAACCCACTAGCTGAAGTTAGATCAAGACCTCCTTTGCCCCATACATGCTAGACCCAGTCCCTGAGTTAGAGTGATATCTCCTCAAGTCTTTACCTCTATTTGATCATCCCTTTATGAACAAATCGTGACATTAAATTGATGGGTGTCGGGCTCTGCTTCTGCAAGCAATCCAGGAGTGACTTCCGACGCTAACATTTCTGGCACCGTTGCCGGGGACGAAGTTGAAGATTTTCCTTGGGCAGAACGACATTGAGCCTCTGATTCTGAAGGTGCATCATACATCAGAGCCCTTAAAGATTGCTACTGTGCACCTGGCGACTCCACTGTGGCGACTCCATTGTTTCCACATCATTGTTTCAGCTGTGACTACTGTTAGCACACCTGAAAGTTGACCCTAAGGAGATTTCTCGAGATGGTTTCAGCAGCTGCTTTCTTAGCCTGAGAAGCTTCCTGGTGTAACGACAATGTTAAGATCTGGCCTTTGATGGTGAACAAGGACCAAACACGCTTGAAGCTATGCATCTTTCACCTGGCGAATCCATGATTCAAGGATCGATTGGCGACTCCACTGGTTCGATATGGAGAAAATTCTGGCTCAAAGGTTTTCTTTCTGTGACTTTTCTTAGATAGTTGGTTTTCCTAATGCACTTTCTGATAGAGACCAATGGGAAGATTTCCTCCCTGAATTTCATGCAACAAGTTGGGAGGAACCAGCTGAGCATTTACTGGACTTCCATGAGGCTATCCAGTGACACAATATCACACATGAGGATGTCCAGATTAAGCTCTTTAGGTATTCATTGAAGGGAGTTTCCCTTGAATGGTGTCGGTCCCTTCCCGCTGCAAGTATCCGCTCTTTAACAGGTTTTCATACAGCTTTCAATTCATTTTGTAAAGAATACTATCCAGCTGATGGTTTGTTTGAAAACTGTTGTGAGGAGTTTTCTTCACTTCGGGAAGCCTCTGCTGGCCCTGAAGACCAGGTCCATGATGAAGCCCTTACTGTAGAGGAGAGCATCTGCTGTGAAAATATAGAGGTGTTGGACGATATTAATTGTGTTAGTCCCAGAAGGGAAGCATCTGACATCATATCAGATGAATCTGTTCTTTTAGATCTTCATGAAGATCAACACGCCTCTTGTGGAGATTATGAGTTTGCAGAGCAGATGTGGTCCATGGTAGATGGCTCACCTGAGTATCAGGTTGAAGCAGATATTCCTAGCAGCCCTGCTTCTGAGGATGGAGGCCTTCCCATTTTTAAAGAAGAAATTATTGTGGAAGCGGTTTCCTCTCTTTTTCTCCAGGGGGTTTCTCACGATATATGTTTACCTAGGATTAAAGAGAAAAAGGTTACGTGTGAGCAGCCAGAACCAGTAGGTCCCACTATCTCTAAAACAGAAATTTTTGACGGGATCATTGTTCTAGAGGAGGATCATATCAATGAAGGACAACCCCTTTTTGATATATATTATAGTGATGATGAGCAGCAAGTTTATCCTAATTTTGATCACTATAGAGATACTGAAGAGCCAGTCAGCAAACAGAACCACCCCATGGTCCCTATTTATGATGAATACGAATCGGACCTAGGGGAGACCGAACCAGAGGAGCAGAATATTTCCTGTCCAGAGCCAGTCAGCGAGCAGCCACTGCCTGAGAGCAGCGAACCTACGTCAGTTGTCCACCATCAACATGTGCTTATCAGAGATATTCGGCCACAAGTGAATAGTTGTGTAGCAGAGGAGGGTGTCTGTCGCCCATTTTCTGGAATTTGCCACTCATTCTATGACCCTGTCTGCAAGTACATGGAGTGGCATTTCCCCTATGCCTTGGAGCCACCCTATTTCATCTCAACTCCAGCCTGTAAGGAGGAGTTGAAGAGTGTAACCGCTCTGCTGCCACGGTTACACCATCCACTGATGATCATCGACAAAAGGAAGGAGCTTCTATCTAGGAAGCTACTTGAATGGTTATGGTGGAAGTTTTCTTTCACCTAGCCCATGTAAAGTGTTTTATTAGCTTAGGACTGTACATAAATAAGCTTCTGTAAGCATGATCGTTTAGTTTGTTTTGTTTTTATTTTTTCGGCCTGTATTTTTAGCAGCGGGATGTTTTGAGCCTGACTCCATAGCCCAACAGCAAGGCACTGAAGCTGCGGAATGAGTTCTTAGAGCATCAAAGGGATGACTCTATCCCCCATGGAGCCTAATGTTAGCGATTATTTTTGTCTTAGGCACAAAAGCACCCAGGTCTACAGGTTGCTCAGGAAGTGCCCAAGCGCAGCACGGGAGAATCCCTGTTTTTCCGGTAGCAAGGAAAGCGAGCGGGCAAAATAGCGTTGGCATCATCCAAGATCTATTTACAAAGTAGATCGATGGTCATCGGGTTTTCGGAGCTACCGAGTTGCCCAAGGTTTAGCGCAAGAGAGAGCACCAATAGTTCAAATCAGATTTGGGTCGTCCGATCCAACCAGGACAGGTGGCAACCTGTCGGCGTATCGAGTATCGGGAGTCAGGAAGCTCTCCATCCATTGCACTTGAAAGTGTCGATTAGCGAAACTCTGAATCTCCCTTCGAACTAAGCCCAGGATCTCAGCACCAGGTCATATCAAGCGAGTAGGTGAAGGGGGGACAGCCCCTTTATAATAGAAAATACTATCTGGGTCGTCCATCTGAAGGACGCGCGGCACGCATCCACGTCATGACGGCATTTGGGAATTCGAGCAGTAAGCACTCCTCGCCATTTTACATTTCAAAACCCTGAACCCCGATAGCGCCAAAAGCACCGAAACTTGGGCCCACAGTATTACCGGGTTAGTTCAAAGCCGTCAAATTAGTGGGGAACATGTGGCGACCGTTAGGCCCTCCCGGCATTTCGCCCATCGTGACTTTAAAGGAGAAAAATCCTAATCCTTTCTCATCCGCGAACCCCGAAATGCCAAAAGCACTCTGACAGAGAGGTCAAAGGCGCCTAATTAAGATTCAAGAGAGGGGGCGTTGTGTTCTCCAGTCACTGATTCATGTAATCTAAATCCCGATGCCATCTTGAGGATAAACGAAGAAGAGATAAGGTGGTTGAAGCCTAACTTCACTCATTAATTACAGGGTATGGACGTCCCGGCTGAAGGTCCACCCGAGATGGTTCTCCGTACTGATTCTTTCCATGGAAGCCGCGTCGAGTCTCCAACTCGCCAGGGAAGCCTGCACACGCCAATTCAACATTTAAGGGCTCAGCTACCCCCCTGGCGCGAGCCATAAAGAATTAAGGTAGCGTATGACAGTAGAATGCAGGCCAGATGTGATTGAGGAGACGCCTCTGTTGGGCGAAATGGGGAAGAGCATATGTAGGAATTTTGGCCATTTTTTGTAGAGACGGATGGTTGAGCAGAGCTCCCGGTTGTAAAGCTTTAATGAAGCATCGTTATTCTGGTTATGCATGGACTTTTGAGACTTCTTGTCTTATGAATGTCAGTTTCTTTCACGTCTCTGTTTACACTGTGTTAGAATAGCTCGGAATTGGAGGATCCAGTCGAGTTGTAGCTGTTATAGGATGATGTTGGATTGGATCACTGCAGCAGTTACGTTGTTTCTAATCGATTCTTGTGATTTTCCCGGCGCTGA
>JASDQU010014053.1:83470-100635 GCA_032191745.1 Picea mariana | reverse complement strand
TTATATTGAGTTTATGCTATTTCTATCACTTTGGTTGGTTGTGTTCTTTTGCAGGATCATCATTGTATGAGCATTGGAACGGAGCTAGGATGGCGATGGCGAGAGGAAGAGACATTTAAACGGTATGTCACCCATCTCTCTTTGGTTAGTAAATTCAATATCTAAAAATTAAGGAAAGCGTCATGTCCTGGTGTGTTTTGTTCTAGATCTAGGTGGATCTAGGGAGATTAGTTAGTGTCCGCACCTACTGATTAGTCCGATAACAACTTCTTGTTGACCTTCCAGGGGCTTCTAGATCATTCTTCAAGGTCCTCCAACTTCACAAGGCCATAACTCCTCAACCATGAGGAACCACGTGGTGTACCACATATCATTGGAAATGGCATGATATGTATTGTCCATCCATGAATGAGTTACCTGAATTTACATTGTCCTTCATGTCCATTTTCCTCAATCAACTACGGGTCTCATAACCATACCTTCAGGGCTTTCTGCCTTCTTCAAGGGTTGACATCAATGACAACCAATATTTCATCACTTTTGTCCAAACATGATGACATGTCATAAAATAAACTCTCTATTTTTTAAAGGGGCCAATTGTGAAAACAAGAAATAAAGTAGTTGGATGTGCAAACTCGTTTTGTGAAAACCTAACAAGGATGGCATTTCTTGATTTATTTAACATAATATTTGAAAATATAAGGTCAAGAATATATTATGTGAAATATATTCCTAGTCATTGCCAACCCAGAAAGGTGATCACCACATGATCTATTGTAGCAACCACTAAGAACCTTCTTTGCTTCCTCGTGAGTCTAACATCAACATAACACAAGGTGGGCCCCTCAATGATATAAAGTGTCAACAATAATGAGGTATCTCTTTTCATGATGGAAAATGAATCAATGTTCATCATGATATAGGAAAGAAGGCCGCCATCGATTCTAGAGATACACCAGTATGTATTCATACCATAGATCAAAAGAGGCAATGAGGGACACATATTTGTCAGGTGATGATTTAGTTTCAAAATGATCCTCACCATCTTGGGATAACTCTGACATCATGTCTGCAAAATCTAAATATTTATTTGATTTAGTAGAAATGAACTTTAGATCAAATTCTTGTAGTATAACTTTCCATTTGGAATACCTACCATTGATTATTCTTTAAGACAAGATATGACGCATTGAATTGATTTCTATAATCGCTATCATGTGTTGAAGAAAAATGTAATGTTGACTTTGTTAGACAACATGAACTAGTATTGAGGATAATATATCAACATGAGAGTGTTACAAGAAAAAATTGTTCATTGAGATGTATCCCACTTATCCTACAGTTAAGCTAGTTATAGCCTCTTTGGTAGCTCAGCACAAGGTAGAGGCTACTCATACTCCAGATGGTCCTAATGTCTAAGGTGATGAAATGGGAAGAAGGAGATGTGAGGGATCTGTGTGCAAGCCCTCTTAGGACCACCCAATTTAGGTATTGTCCTCCCTTGGGTCCTTGGAGGGACAACAAGGCCTGGTGTTGGTATTTGCAAGCAAGGGGTGAGAAAAAGTGTTCAATCATTTTTGGACCAATGAACTAATATAATTGAGTAGGAAGTTTTCAATCCCTTATGACCTTGGAAAAATGATATAAACTAGCTCTCGAGGTAAACCAAGGTCTAAAACACTTATCCAATGATTGGTTTATGCTAAAACACTACAATTAAGAGTGAAAATGGCTTAGGAAATCTACAACCATGCCATTTAATATGGATGGAAGTTATGAACAACAAGTCATTTGTGCCTTGTAATATGTGAAAACAAGCCCATAATTTCCTAAAATGGCTTGGAAATTGGTCTAGGTAGGAAAAAGGAAGGATAGGTATAAAATTTTGGGACTAAAAAATCAATTCCATCCCTTCAATAGGCTTCTACAAGTATGTAAAAAATATGTATTTGGTTGAAAAGTAAATATTTACTAGGATGTTGAGTGGAATAACAAAAGGTTTGAGACTTTAGCCATGTGTTATTTTTAAATTTTAATATAGTTAATCATAATCTGGGATAGCATTCCATTATGAAGTTCCTCCTGATCAGGCTCGCACATTTTATCTCACAAATTATTCTCCCAGTATAAAATGAGTGAGCTAGCATACACCATTTGGTCGTACCAATGAGTGCCCCATGAAGTTCAAAGAAGGAGGGGTTGGCCCTTTCTCGTCACTAGTGCTTTTAGGCTCTTAAATCCACCTAGATGGAAGAAGGATACCTATGCAAAGGAAGAGGCTCAAGACTTCCCTTAGGGATTTTAGTTGAGCTTACCCAAACAATGTAGTATTTTGATCCATGATAAACTATTGAAATTTTAGAACTATGAGATTTATCCAACGAGCCCAATTTAAAAAATAAGCTCAATCAATTGATAACAGGAAGAGAAAATTTTCGAGGGGGTCATGTTGATACTTTCCTGGATTTGACTCTTAGTATCCTATAAATTGACAGTGCATAAATTCAAAGACCAAGCCATCCATGTGACGAGATTGTCAAGCTAATTAATTAACTTAATTTTTGAACATGTAGTTATCAATCTAGGGGCGTAAGATTATAGATGCCAACATTGCATGTGAAGGTAATAGGACAAGAATGACTATATAGTCTATGGAAAGAGAATGAAACTACACTCCTAGCCAGTCACAAGAAACTTGTTCATTGGGAAGAAAAACAAGAAAGTGCTCCACTAGATAAGGCTACAATCTTTCACTCAATCATTTCCTGAGCGTTCATGTAAGAAATTATAAGGGAAAATATCATTCTCACCTTCAAGTGAAATTATTCTCGTAATTGCAAAAGAAAATTGGGTATATAAAATGTTTATGGAAAATTAATCTATTCACACTTTGGCAATTGTAAGGAAATGACTCATTGAGTCAACAATAAAGAGTTTTATAGGCTCAAGTTATGAATCTCTCACTGAAATTTATCCAGTGTTCATTGCAATGAAACAAACTCAATTTTATCATTTAAACTCTGATGAGATTTATGCTACCTGTAATCAGAGAATCTAATCACTAAATTGAAGGAATGAAGGAAAAAGAATAACAAAGGAAGTGATCGATCCACACACACACACTTGGATACAAACATTATATTAAACTCAAACACTCTAAGTATGGAATATTTAATGATACAACCATGTATTTAAAAGTTACTAAAGTTATTTGCAATTATGAAAGAGAAGATTATATGACTATCAACCGAAACTACAATGAAATTGTTCAAATTATGCTTGAGTTATTACTCAACAAAATTCAAATGTTGTATACAAAATGAGTTTATAAACCATAGAAAAATTTCACGGAAACATAGCTTTTCTTTTGGTATGTTCAGATAATGAAATCAAAATGATTACAAGGTTGTAATGATGGTGCAATTCCCATTCAAATGAATTCTATTAACAAGTTCTTACAATGAACAAGATTAGAGCATAAACATTCACAAAATTAATTACATAAACTGAATGAAAACAAAGATGAAATGAAACAAATAAAATACACAAATCATACTTATAAATCTAAGCTAATGATACATGATAATGATTTCCAACTTGGCGGGGCCTTCCCAATTAGCGTCTCGTTGCTAAAACAACTACAAGATTAGAGCAATTGGAACCATGAGTTTAACTCTCAAAACACCAACATTTTATTAATCAAACTCAAAGATAAATGTCGATATAATAGCTATCGATATCATAGCCTGAATGTTAAATATCTATTTCATAATACCATGCTTACATTACATTGCTCAAACACAAGTTTACATACAAACATTTTTTTCCAAATATGTGTAGAACAACTTCTGGTCAGATCCCCTTTTCACGTATTGGTCATATCGATTACATGGAGGAAATCACAACATGAGATATAATTAAACCTAGAGGTATAAAATTAACCTTGAGTTCATTCATGAGATATTATCATGACATGAAATGCATGAGAATATCTCATAATTTCATCCTCGAGGCAATTTGTTGGTGGTGCACTGATATGGAGAAGAGTTTTGACAGTGACTTTGACTACAACTAACACCCTTCTTTACTCACTATAGAATCAATGTAAGGAGATTAGGAGCATGTTGATGCTACTATAGAGAGAACCCAAGTCATGGTTTTCCTTCTAGAAGTCTAGAAGTATAATGAACAATGAACAGGTTACCAAACCTCTATGTTGATTACAGGACATGAGCTGAATAAACTATCATTAGTAATAAAACACAATTTTAATCATTCTGATTCATTAAAAACTATGGGAAAACACAAATAACCCATTAATATTACCTTGTGAGCCTTTAAATGACCTTTATGACAAAAGAGTGTCAAATATGGTGAAAAGAGTGGCTTTAATGGGTCAAAATAGGGTTCCCTTGTACTAAAAATGGCGTTGATTTAGAGACCCATCTCCCCCGTGCCTATGGTTTTGTGTGTTCCCATGCAAACAAAACATGTAACCATACGTGTAATTGGTGCTTCGATAATAAATTCCTCAAAAATTTTGGATAGGAATCCATCCTGACTATCTCCCCTTTTGTTTATTTCCTCAATAATCAATATTTTAACTAAGCTATGGTGATACATTCTTCTATGTACATTTTTAGGGTTTTCCTACACATGCTTATCCATCCTACCCAAAATTTGACAAAGATAAAATGGAAAATTCAACTCACTACCAGCTTCAAAATGAAGCAACAAGCAGATATGGTAGAGAAAAGTGACAGCATAACGTCCCTTGCATGTAATAATCTTCTATAGAATGAACAATATAGTCCTCTACTTTTCCACTATCCATACCCTAGGCACCCCCTTTTTCTAGTCCGAATTATGCCCTGTCATGCAAAAGAATCGATTTGAGACCCCTACCTCCACCTGTTTATTCTTGAACCAATGTTCCCCTATTCTTGGGAGTCTTATAGCTCAAGTAAACATTTCTTCTGATACATAAATCACCAAGTCACCCATACGATCCACACTTCCATCAAATTCTTCTTCAAATGCCTTCAAATCCATAGGTTGACTACCATTTGTCAAGAAATCAATATGAAGCATCTCACCTTTAATGACAATGAGTGATAAAGTGCCTTAGTGCATATTGATAGGTACAAATATATGTTTTGATGTTGAGTCACTTGCAAGATTCGTTGACTAAGAGGCATCGATGAATCCCCATGATTGACAACAAGGAGATCAACCATTAATGCATGCAGATTCCAGAGCATTATGAAATATCTAACCTTGACCCCAGATAATGTTTTGATGTCTATGGGGTAAGGTTTATCAAAATGATGGCCTTAGGGAATCCCCCATCAACTGACACGAGCATATAATAAATGATTTTGAATGACCATAGTACAAGATTACAAAAATATTACAGGAGGGACTTTATTGTGAACTTTTAACCTCTCACAAAGATTCTAACATAATAAAATTTAACTATAGCGGAGATGGTTGCTAACTATGGTGACAATAAAACAAGGATGGTTATCCCAAGCTCTATAATGAGAAGGTTTTTTATAGACCCAAATCATTTCTTGATGAAATTATTGTTAATAGTTTAGGCATAGAAAAACTTCATCTTTTTGGGACAAACCAAACTTATATATCTTATAGTAAACAGCCTTCCTTCTATTACGAAACGTTTGGGGAATATTTTCCAACCAGTTACCTGGTTTTCAAGCAAATTCCCTGTCCAAATGTGCCATAGAGATGGTTTTCTCAAAAGGACATTATTACTTTTTTTTTCTTTTTATAATATGTGTGTGTGTGTGTATTTTTTATTTCATGAAGGAATAAGAAATGAATCAAACTGAGGTTACAGTAGGTTGGGAGTCCTCCCTCCTTAGTATCTCCATCTCAAACTGTTGTTGAATACATTGGATGAACTCTTCTTGGCTGGCAGGTTGCTTGTACAATCTTCGTCGATGCCCATTGACCAAGAAAGAAATCCCTTCCCCATCAATGGTATTAATATTCATGGAACCATTTTCAAATACATTCAAAAATTCAGATGGACCTAACCATCACATGGTGAACTTTCCTTTAAATTTTTTAAATTTTGAATAAAAAAGGAGAGCCCAATCACATGATTTGAACTGCTTCTTCTGAATGAACTTACCATGCCATTTACTTCTCTATTTTTGGAAAAGTGTGGTATGTTGGATGGTGTCTTGATGCATCTTATCCAATTCATTTAGCTGAACTATCCTTTATTGTTGTGCCTTTGTAAGATCCATACCTAGTTGAGTTGTGGTTCTGTAGGTCTTCACTTGAAATTATATCCAAAGGAAAACTTATTTTACATACACTAATTCATTTGTTGCGAATATGGTTGTGTTCCTCCATGTATTCCTATAGGCCCACAGTGCCTCAGGAAGCCAATCTACCCAGTCATCATGATGTCATTGTACTGTCTTGGTCAGAATTGCTTTAAGGACCTTATTTGTGGACTTCACTTATCCATTTGCATGTGGATGGTAAGGGGAGGATTTCCAGTGTTTGATTTGATATTACTTAGTGATGGCCTGCACCAACTTTGATGTGAATTGTGATCCTTGATCTCTTAAAATTTCTCTTAGCACACCAAAATGGGTAAAAATATATTCAAATATAAAATCAACAACTATTCCTTCTATAATACAGAAAATATATTTGGCTTCTACTCACTCAGTAACACAATCAGTAAAAACTAAGATATACCTTTACTTTTTCAATGCAGGAATGATTGGCCCTACAAAATCCAGATCACATTTCTCAAAAGGTTCAATCATTACCTAGGGATGTAAAGGAATCTCATCAAATCATACTGGGCATCCCATTCATTGACAATTGTCGCACCTTTGAACATTTTGTTTGGCATCCTTGAAGAGGGTTGGCCAATAGTATCATAAACAAAGAAATTTATATGTCATTCTCTTGTGAGAGAAGTTCCCTCCACATGGATCTTCATGACAAGATTTTGATATATCAAACACTTCATCTTCATGGACACATATTCTAATAATAATGTCAGGTCCTATCTAGAGGAGGTCCCCTCCTACCCAAGAATAGGAAGCATTACTTTGGACAAGGATTCACTAGGTGAAGATGTTGTGGCAGTTTCCCTGTAACCAAAAAATTAGCCACATCTGCAAACCATGGGGAGTTAGTAGATACAACAACAAAAATTTCGTTAGGAAATTCATCATCTACATGAATTTCTTGTTCCTCATTATGAATTGTAGAAAGGAAATATGCTACCATGTTTGTCTTTCCAGGTCTATCTAGAATAGTAATTTTAAACTCATGTATCACTAAAATCCATCTAGTCACCCTACCATTGGTTATGGTTTTATTCATTAGGTATCTAATGGCAGAGTGATCTGTATGAATGAATACCTCATACTGAGAGATGTAGTGTCTAAACTTATTAACTGCATGCACGACTGCTAAAAAATTATTTTCCGTGACTGTATAGTTTAATTCAGTTGTTGTTAAGTTCTTGCTAATGAAATAAATGGATTAGGATGAATGATTTTCTTACTTTCCCAACCCAGATCCAAGAGCTGTGTTGGAGGCTTCAGTTTAAATGTGGAAGGGAAGAGACCAATTTCCCCCCGTCAAAATTGGTGCTTGTGTAATCTTTTCTTTTAGTACTTCAAAAGCATGTTGCCAATGATCATCCCAAAAAAAATCAGTATCCTTGGTGAGTAATTTAAATAAATCGGTGGCTATTTTTCGTAAAATTTTCTATGAATCTCCTATAATAACCAACATGTCCTAAAAATATTCTTACATCTTTTGGAGATTTCAGAACTGGAATTTTTTATATGACCTCCATCTTTGTTGGGTCAACTTGAATCCTAACACTAGAGATGAAATGGCCAAGAACAATTCGTGTTGTCTGCAACATATGAAATTTATCATCATTCAAAGCAAGGTTAGTTTCCTGGCATCTTATCAAAACCTTTTTCTATATTCTCTAATGCTTCAAGAAAAGTACCACCATATACAAAGAAATCATCCATATAAACTTCCACACAATTGTTGATCAAATCAGAGAAGATAGCTAGAATTGCTCTCTAGAAAGTGGCAGGAGAATTACATAGTCCAAAGGGTAACACTTCATAAGTGTATGTCCCCCATGGACATGTGAAGGTTATCTTATCTTGATCCTTGGGTTCAATTTGTATCTGTTTATAACCACTAAAGCCATCGAGAAAGGAGAAATACTTTTTGCCAACCAATGTGTCCAAAACCTGGTCAATAAATGGAAGAGGAAAATAATATTTTAAAATGGATTTGTTAAGTTCTCTATAATCGACAAAAATACACCACTTAACATTCTTTTTGTTTACAATGACAAGGGGTGAGATCCATTGGTTGTCTAAAATTGGGTAGATAAACCAAGCCTCGAGTAATTTATATAATTCTTCTTTGACAATTTCTTTAAGAGCAGGGTTCATCCACCTTTGTGGTTGCCTAATAGGATGACATTCTCTTGAATATATATATGATAGGTACAATTTTCAGGATGAATTCCCTTCATATCTTGATATCTCCATCCAAATACATTCACATGTTTCTGCAACATTTTAATTAGTTCTTCTTGTTGAGAACTACCAAGTTGAGAATTTAAATGTAAAAAATTACCTGGACTGATATCAACATGAATGGTGCTTGATTATGTCATATCAGTGGATATTGTAGAAAGTTGTAGTGATGAGGAAATATCATAATTCTCTTGGAATCATAAACTAAATATGTGATCAAGAGATAAATCATAATTTTCCAAAGGATCTAAATTGACCAAAAAACTCTACATCTCGTCTTCTTTGGTGAGTGCTTTGAATTGCATAATCTGATCTATTGTAGAAATGGATTGAACATTTTCTCCATCACTATTGGAAGTTTCTAACCATAAAGTTTTTTCAATCTCATGAGAGGATTTGATGGGAATATATAGTTTAACCATTTTCACTGAGTCTCCATGAGAAATAAGCATGTTCCTAGACCTACAACCGATAAATGCATTTGTGATGGCTAGCTATGGACTTCCTAAAATCATGGGATGAACCCATGAAGGATTTTTGGGCTGCAATACCATAAAGTCAACAATATACTCTCATGAGTCTAAGGAAACAATCACATCATCTAATACACCCGCGGGCTTGATCTTGGATCGGTCTGCTAACTCTAAAACAATGGGTTTAGGATGAAGGTTAAGTAATTGTAATTGCTCCGTGGTATGCAGTGTCATGATATTGATGGTATACCCTAAGTAAAAAAGAGTTTCTTGGATGAGAACATCATTGATTTGTATTGAAACAATCAAGTTTCCATGGTCTTGATATTTTTCTACAAATATTTGTCTTGACATGAGATTCGTTGATCTCCCCACAAATTGAATTTTTGTTGCTTGTATCTTCTTTCTTCTGGGTTTCTTTACACAAAGTTCCCTAATGGTATTGGAATAAATAGGTATATGTTTGGGAGTTTCCTCCTCTGACTCTTCTTCAATAATTTTAGGAGATTTATTATTGAGCACCTTACCTAACCTAAGTTGAATTTATTGTAAGTCCACTAAAGTGACCAGATAGGTAGGAAAGGGTTGTAACTCAGTGTTGAAAGCAGGTTGAGTTATCTTATTATTGAGGTTATAAATTGGTTGACCAGGAAACTGTGTAGGTCTTGGAGGTTGGGTGGATGTAAGTTGTAGTTGTTGGGGTTGTTGAAGTTGTAGTTGTTGAGGTGGTGTGGTTAGTTGTGTTTGTGATTATGTATTATATGGAATTTTTTGGAGATATGGTTTTTGTGGATATTGTTGAGGTGGTGGCATAGGGTATGATGGTTGTGGGGGTGTAGGATAGGCATAGGAAGACATGTTCCCATACTTGGTTCCCCACCATCCTTGTTTCCAAGAGCAGTTGTGAACCTATTGTTGGGGCCATCCTTTACAAAGCATAGTAGATCCAAGAATTGTGGTGAATACTATTAACTAGGAAAATATGAAGTAAATTGAGATGCAAGGTTTGAAGTCATACCTAGTGCCCTTGGTTGCCAAGGTATTTTCGGTGTCAATGTACATAATTATTTGGTTGCTTGATTCTCCCCTTGGTACACTACTTTGACTCTTGGTAGAGAGAGGCATTGTTCTATAGGATGGTCTCCTGCACAAATGTCATAGATATTAATATTATCAAGAGAACATTCTCTTAGTGGCTTTTTTTTCTCTATACTTGGGACAAAAAATAGAAAGATTTTCTTTTTCATCTTCTTGTTTCTTTTTAAATTGAAAAGTATCTAACTATAAACTAAGAGTACCAATAAGATCAGTTTGGAAATTTTCAAGAAAATTTCCAAATTCATCCTTGGTGAGACCACTAGTAGCTGATTTTGTGACTTTGGAAAGAGTATCCCTTGGTCCTTTTCCAGATCTGGCCTAGTTCTGAGAATATCTTCTACAAAAATCATAAACTTTTTCAAATCTTAGTCGAGAGACGTCACTAAATCCCATTAAGTTGAGAAAATTTGTTGATTCATCTAATGGATCTCTCAAGAAAATGGTTCTGATTGTTTCTAACTCTAACTTGTGTTGTTTAGATCTTTGAAGATTATAAAAAAAAATCTCAAGATAGTCTTCAAGGATTTCTTCCTCTTTCTGTGTCATTTTAAATATTTCTTCTCTTAATTCCCTAGCCTTATAGTAATATTGAAATTTCTTGAGAAAAGTGCCACGCATGTGTTCCGATGTTCTAATGGTGTCCCCACCCAAAACCATAAACTAGAAAAGAGCTACATCTTTAAGGGTGTATGGGAATAACCCTAACTTTTGTGCATCATAGGTATAATCATAGCTACGACAAAGAATATAAAATTTGAAAAGAAAAGAATTTGGGTCTTTGCTTACCATCCCTTGGAAGTGAGTTAAGACTAAGGGATTGATATTCTTCATTTTCACATTTGTATCAGGATCTACTATTCAAAACCCAAAAGTTATCTCTTCATCTCTATGTACTTCACCTCCATCATGAGTTTGTATTTCTCCTTTTCCTTCAGCCATGTGTATGTTCCTAAATGCACTATACTCTAAAGGTATGTGTGGCGATACTGGTTCCAAGATTGGATTGAAATCTTCTTCTTCATTCTCTAGTTGATGATTTGAGCAGCCTACTACCTCTTCTTCCATTGTAGGATTTGTTGGAGGAACAACGAGCTTCTTAGTTGCACTTGTTGTAGGTTTCTATTTGGTGGAACTACCTTTTGGAATCATACCTTCATGTCCTTTTGTAGACTTTCCTACCAATAATTTAGTATTTGACGAAATATTTTTATCTGGTGAAACTACTCTACATGTTCCCCTAAATATACCTCTATTGTACCTAGCTCTATTCATGTAGCACTAACATAGCTTTATAACTAGTGAAACAATTTACTCACCAAAGTGAATGTGTCTGGTTAGAACCTCTTCAGGAATTCTAAAGTAAAGGATCCTTTGAATCTTACTGTTCATCCTCCCACCAAGTCTAGTATGCTAGTACTCTAAAGAAAGAAATCACACAAAGAAAAATTCTACTCTAAAGCATGCAACAAACATAATCCATAAAAGTGCCACTCCCTTGTAGAATCTCCTCAAAAATGGCGCCAAAAATGTTGAACTAATTAATTAACTTATTTGTTGAACATGTAATTATCATTCTGGGGGCATAAGCTTAGAGATGCCAACATTGTATGTGTAGGGACTAGGACAAGAATGACTATCTAGTCTATGGAAAGAGCATGAAACTACACTCTTATCCAGTCACAAGAAACTTGTTCATTGGGAAGTGAAAAAAGAAAGTTCCTCGATTGCAAAGGCTACAATATTTCACTCAAAAATTTCTTGAGCGCTTATGTAATCAATTCTAAGGGAAAATAGTGTTCCCGCCTTCGAGTGAAGTTATTCTCATAATTAATCAAACTGGGTATATAAAATATTTCTGGAAAATTAATCTATTCACACTTTGGCAATTGCAAGGAAAGGACTAATTGAGTCAACAATAAAGATTTTTACAAGCTCAGGTTATAAATATTGCACTGAAATTTATCCAACATTCATTACGACGAAACAAACTCATTTTTTTTTTGTTTAAACTCTGGTGAGATTTATGCTACATGTAATCAAAGCAATCTAATCACTAAACTAAAGGAACGAAGGAAAAAGAATAACAAAGACAATGTTCAATCCACACACACACACTTACATACAAAATTTATATTAAACTCAAACACTCTAAGTATGGAATATTGAATGATACAACCATGTATTTCAAAGTTTCTAAAGTTATTTTCAGTTATGAAAGAGAAGATTATATGACTATCAATCGAAACTGCAATGCAACTATTCAAGTTATTCTTGGGTTATTACTCAATAAAATTCATATGTTGTATACATAACGAGTTCATAAACCAAAGAAAAATTGCATGGAAATCAAAATGATTACAAGGCTGTAATGATGGGAAAATTCCCATTCAAATTAATTCTATTAATAAGTTCTTACAATGAACACAATTAGAGATAATAATTCACCAAATTAATTACATAAAGTGAGTGAAAACTGAGCTGAAATTAAACAAAAAAAATCCACAAATCACACTTACAAATCTAAGCTAATGATACATGGCAACAATGGCCATGTTGGTGGGCCCTTCCCAATTAGTGTCATGTTGCTAAAATAGCTACATGATTAGAGCAATTGGAACCACGAATTGAACTCTCAGAACACCAACATTTTATTAATCAAAATCAAAGATACAAGTCGATATAATAGCTATCGATCTCATAGTATGAATGTTAAAGATCTATTTCATAATACCATTCTTACATTACGTTGCTCAAACATGGGTTTAAATACAATTTTTTTTTACAAATATGTGCAGAACGACTTCTAGTTAGATCCCCTTTTCATGCATTGATCATATCGATTACATGGAGGAAATCACAACAGAAGATATAATTAACCTTGGAGGTATAAAATTAACCTTGACTTCATTCATGAGATATTCTAATGACATGAAATGCATGAGGATATCTCCTACTTTCGTCCTCGAGGCAATTTTTTGTTGGTGCGGAGATATGGAGAAGAGGGTTGACTGTGACTTTCACTGCAACTAGCGCCCTTTTTTACTCATTCTAGAATCAATCTAGGGATCTTAGGAGCATGTTGATGTTGTTGTAGAGAGAAACCATGTCGTAGTTTTCCTTCTAGAATTTTAGAAGTATAACGAACAACAACACAGGTTACCAAATCTCTATGTTGGTTATAGGACCTAAGCTCAATAAACCATCATTAGTAATAAAACACACTTTTGATCATTCTAATTCATTTAAAACTATGGGAAAACAAAAATAAACCATCAATATTAACTTGTGATCTTTTAAATGACCTTTATGACAAAAAGAGTGGAAAATATGGTGAAAAGAGTAGCTTTGATAGGTCAAAATGGGGTTCAGTAGTAGTGAAAATGACATCGATTTGGAGACCCAACAAACATCATGTCTTTCTTTCAGAACCATGACTCTTGGTAAAAAAATAAAATATATATAATTAATGTGTGTGTGTGTGTGTGTGTGTGTGTGTGTGTGTTGTTTCATTGGGTGGACCTCTGCTTTTTGTTTTCTAATGTTTTTTTCTTTAGTTTTGTGAGTGGGCCCCTTTAGGTGTAGCAATTTGAAAGAGAGAAATAAGTAGAAGTATACACAAAAAAATGTGCCAATTCACCCTCCCTAGTAAACTTGACGTTAACCACAATAGGTATGATGGCAGGGAAACCCAACCATCACCCCCAATCACAAGGTTTTGTTCCTTTAGCCTTCAACTCGGGTGTCATGACACTTATGTAATGGAACAAAAAAATAATGAAATTTACTACACTACTTATCCAAGAGGAATGGGGTCGAATCTCTTTGCAATCCACATGGTTTCCTTGTGTAAAGTAAACTTCAACTGGTTCCTTGGTTAATGGGCCAAAAGTTTATAATGAAAATTTAAATAAATAATAATTACAAGGGAAATGATATTGATCTCTATGAACAAAAAATGCTTGGAGACAGATTTTTCTTGAAAATGAATGTTATATTGACAATGAAATGTATGAAAGATTATGGAAACTAAATAAACTCAACATAAATGAAATTAGGAGTGCGGAGAGAGGTTTATTACATTGTTGTGTGCTATTTTTTTCTTTCTTCTCTATTGGCTCCTTTGCCTCAAATAAGTCTTTAGGTGGTTCCCTACATCTTAGGTGAAGCAAAATGGGCAATCAGTTAAGTTCCTAGAAGGTTAGGAATGATTATTTTGTGTATTTTATGAACATAAATTAAATATAAAAGTTTGAAATTTGACAAAGAAGGCTATCCCATAAGGGTAAACTGACTAAAATTGCCAATTTACCTACTCAGGGAAACAATAACACACACACAAAATAAAAATTTAGAAGAGAAGAAGAATAGAAGAGAAAGAAGAAAGCTATAAACATCAAAGAAAAGAGAGCTTGAGGGCTATCCTAAGGGTCCCATAAACTTCATGGATGCTAACTATGGCTAGTATTTTTGTCTCCTTCCTAAAATATGCATAAACATTCACATAAAAAAGATATGCAAGAGTTGTTAGCAAGTAAAAAACAAGCAATTCAAACCCAAGGAAATAGTAAGAAATACCTAGCTAACCAATCGCTCATAGAGATAACTAACATAACTAGTATCTACAACTACCCATGAACCCTCAACCAACAAGTATTCAAATCCCAACAATCAAAAGAGAAAAAGTAATCACATTGATTACTAAGAACCCCTGATAAATCAACAGAGCTTGGTTACTATATTCGACAAGTCCTCCTTGATACAAAGGCCTTCCTCTTATTTATAAGAGAAGATGAGGCTAGAGTTAGTTCAAAAAAGACAAGTGGACCAACCCTATTTTTTTTGTATTTTTTCAAATGGTAAATCAAATCAAATTTGATTTCAAATGAATTACATTAAATTTTCTTCACAAAGAAAAACATTCGAGAAATAAAATTTTGGCAAAAATTCCTTGAGAAAAAGGACAAATTTTTATGTCACATCAACATTTGTCTTAGGATTTGTTCCCTTCAATGGCATTGATCCAGGTGGATATCGATGGCCACTCACTTTTTCCAACTGGCTCAAAACAATTTTCTAGCAATTTTGGTAATTTACTATTTTTAGCAATATTTAACTTTTGGGGCCATTTTGAGGACCTAAACGAAGGTTTTTATAGATCGAACTTCTCAATGATATCCAAAGGCTCTAATTGAGCCCTCAAAATGAATATCCTCGAAGATACCTTTCCAACGAGCTATCGTGCACCCCAAACGGAGATCATATGCCAAAGTTACTTCCCCAGGAAGTTGATACACCAAACTACCCAAAACGAGGTCCACAAAATTGTTGGTTTTTCATCTTCCGGGGTTAGGGTTTTGGATTTTCTTTGTGATAAAAAAGCCTTTGGAGCCTCATTTTAAAATCATCTTCTTTTGAATGCGAGTAGCGGACACATCTCTTCTCAGAGATAAGTTGTCACCATTCTAGCGAGTCTTTGACTCTGTATTTTTACAGTCTTTGTACATTTTTGCTCATTAATAGAAAATTGTGTATTACTATCTCTCTGTGTTTATGGTTGCATCTCTAATACATTTATGTTATATTATTGGATATCCAAGATATCTCTGTACATTTCCTTATTATATCTCCGCTCTCATTTCGTGCTGAAATAATCTGGATCAGACATATTTGATTTTTTGACATGACTTTGTAACTATAAATTGGAAAATTCATGGTGTCAAAATGGCCTTCAATGGTTATCGAATTCACTGAGAATGCAATCCCATGGCTCAAGGAAAAATTGACATCATTTGGAGGGTAGGGGATCATGGCATAAATCGACCTAATTTGAAGGGCATGGCATCATGGAATAGGCCACTAAAAGTAATGAAAATTCCCATTGTTCAAGCACTTTTAAACCCTATTTTTATGACCCCCTCTCTACATATAAGGCTTCCCTGAGCATTGGTGAAGTATGGCCTCAATTGAGGATTAAATTGGAAAAAGCAGGCCCTAGGCATGAAAACTTGAAAGGATTATCCTTGCTCCTAACAACAATGATTTTATAATTTTATGCCCCCATACTATATTTCTACTCATGAAATTCCAAATTTCTTTTGTTTGGCATAAATCGGGCTTTGGAAGAGCAAAATATGGCTCCATAAAGGTCATGGGAATGTGTTGGTTGGAGGGTTGATTTGAGTAAAAATATAAAACTAAATCTGAAATTTGGAAGTAAATCCCAAACTTTGTAGGCTTATACAGGTCTATACATCTATAGTTGAAATGGGTTTCTTTCAGTTTTGAAACATTTAGCCTTAGAGGCCTCCAATTAGGCCCCCCTTCCAATACTTGTTCCCAAACCAAACACTCCTGAAAGTTTAGCTGGAATTCTAGGCTTATTTCATAAGTGTGAATACTATAGTTGAGTTCTACATTTTGTTGTGGTTGTCTAGACTATTTCTGAGTGAGAATCCATCGCCAAATAAAAAAGTTGTGCTATTTCGATGAACCTTAAGGGAGGAAAAAATGATTATATATAGTTAAAATTATACAGTTTATTTATTACTTATTNTATATACCATAGTATATAAAAAGCATTTACTTTGAATTGTTGATGGCAAGTTGGAAGGGCGATGGTGGCTCCACCCGGGTGGCAGGATGCCCCTTACACTTCCCCTTTACATTTTGTAGTGTTCCATAGGTCGTGGTTGAAATTATGCGGCATGTGGGTGTCCGGGGGAGAAAGGTGTTGCTCGGGGCTGTGCAGAGGTGGCCTATAGTGTAAAGGGTAGATGGGTTGTTGCTAGGATCAACGGTTGGGTGGTTTGTTTGCACGAGTAATGGTGATAAAGGGGTGGCGGCTTTTTGTTTGAAGGGTTGTAAACTTTATAAAGGGGAGGGGAGGTCATGGATTTTACCCCCTTCGATTTTTTGAAGGATTTCAACCATTTCTTTTCTAAGTGAAAAACAAAACCAAGCCATAGCACAAACTCGACCATTTCCTCCCATCCAACCCAGTACATAAACGTGTATTGTTTTTTCA
>JASDQU010014053.1:66750-76799 GCA_032191745.1 Picea mariana | reverse complement strand
TTTACCCCCTTCGATTTTTTGAAGGATTTCAACCATTTCTTTTCTAAGTGAAAAACAAAACCAAGCCATAGCACAAACTCGACCATTTCCTCCCATCCAACCCAGTACATAAACGTGTATTGTTTTTTCAAACTAAACCCTAAGCCATGCTGAACCTAAGCACACCTAGAAACATCCATCATCTGCAGGTTCAAACATCTCTAAGTAATTAAAAATCAATATATCAAAGAGGAATCGGCATGGGTACCTACTCTTTATTTGATGTTGATGTATATCAATAGGGACTTCCCCCCCTTGCTAGTGGATACTTGAACCATAGCTTCATTCCCTTTCACATCAACCTATCAAATGAAGCTTGAAAGAGGGAGGGGAGGGATTTTGCATTTTCTCCTTTTTTATTTTTTTCATTTTCTCAATTTTGCATTGGGGGTGGAGGGCATAGAAATCCCATGTGCTCCTCCCTTTTCTTTAATTAATTAATTAATTTGTTATTTTCTTTCTTGAAAAATATGTAAAGTTAGCTTTTGACTTTGACTTTGATTTCCACTAATGGAGATTGAGCATGAAGTTGTATAAGACAAAGTCAGAATGTGGCATGAAGCACAACATTGAAAAGGTCTTAACAATCCTATCAAAAATACATAATTAGAAATATGATCTCATGAAACATACGCCTCAATTTTGACTAGGAATATCTTCCCTCTAAACATTGATTTGTTAGCAAGGTCCACAAAATACCCTAACTTGTGAAAAATGCCACATTGCCATACAATATCCAATTGGGGAAAACAAAGTATCAATGGAAAGGTATCAATGTGTAATTCAAGAATGTGGGAATTAAACCCTAAGATGAGGTTGCTAAGTAATTCTTTGACTGACCCAATCCTCTATCATAGTTAGTTAAACCATCCCACCTCAACTAGTTCAGATATTTGTGATATCTCTAATTAGGTCATACAATGTCAGAATGAGGGAAATAAGGCACCATTGAAAAGGCCTCTTAATCCACTATAGCATGGAATTTTTTAATTTTTTATTATGAGATTATCAACAACAATTTTTAAACCCTAACCACTATTACCAAGATGGCCTCTGAATCAATACCCTTTTCCTTGCATCATTAATCATTTTTATCATATGAAGGGGGATATTATGTTCTCTAACATATATACATGATTTGGTTATCATCAACTGTGAGTGAAGGATGAGGATATTCCTAAAACTAATTTCCATACTTACTTTGGACATTATGAGTGTGTAGTTGTACCCTTTGGGTTAACCAAAGCTTGATGCGTTTTTATGATATTGATGAATGGGGTGTTCATTAAATATTTGGAAACATTTGTTCAAGTATTTCTAGATGATATTTTGATATATTCCAAGACTCCAAAGGAGCATGAAGAGAATTTGAGACAGGTTTTGAAGTGTTTGAGGGAAAATAAATTACATGCTAAAATGTCAAAATGCTCATTTTTCCATTCAGAGATCCATTATTTGGATAATGTCATCTCTCATGATGGAATTATAGTAGATCCTACAAAGATATAGGTTATCATAAAATGGTTTGCACCAACAAATGTGCACGAGGTGTGCAATTTTATGGGCATGGTTGGTTATTACAGGAGGTTTGTTGAGGGATGCTCAAAAATTTCTTACTCGATCACTTCTTTGCTAAATAAAGGATCGAAGTTTGCATGTACTGTGGACTACGAACATACATTTTCTTTTCTTAGGAATTTATTGATTGCAACCCCAATGTTGAAAGTGCTAATATGGAATGATATTTTTTCATGTGTACTAATGCATCCAAGGTAGGATTAGATTATTTTATTTCTGAGGCTAGTTGTGTGATTTCTTATTCTTTGAGGAAGATAAGGTTGCATGAGGAGGACTATGTGATTCAAGACTTGGAGTTAGTGGTAGTTTGAAGGCATTACTTGGTGCGACAAAAAATTGAGATGAAAAGAGATCTTAGAATTTTTCAATATATATTTTCTCAAAATTATTTGAATGTAAAGCATAAGCATTGATCAGATATTCTAAGTGAATATGACTTTGATATTACTTATATCAAAGGGAATTTAAATAGTGTGGTTGATGCACTCAACTAAAGGCCTCATATTTACTATGTGATTCCTTTAAAAGTGGATTTAAGGGAATGCATTCTAAGTTTTCAGATGGAAGATAGTTGGCATATAGAGGTAAGGCCTCATATTTACTATGTGATTCCTTTAAAAGTGGATTTAAGGGAATGCATTCTAAGTTTTCAAATGGAAGATAGTTGGCATATAGAGGTAAGAGATACCATTTGCAGCAAGGCTTCTTAGAAACATGGGTTCGAGGGATATCCATGTAATTATTATGGGCTATTGAGACACTTGAAAATAATATTCATTCCCCAAGAGGGAGTTATTCATGAGTTGATTTTGAGTGAAGCTCATCATTATTTATATCTATCTCATCTAGGTGTGAAGAATATGTATTCTTATTTAAGACCCAATTTCTTTTGGACAAGAATGAAGAATCCAAATGTTTAGAATTTAATCTTGTAAAATCTAATCATTGTCATCCAACAAGCTTGTTGCAATCTCATGAAATTCCTAAGTCTAAATGGAAGTGATATCAATGGATTTCATTGTAGAGTTACCTTTGGCTTCTTGAAGTAATAATGATATTTTGGTAGTGGTGGACAAGCTTAGAAAAAATACACATTTCATTCATATTAAAGCCACTTATAAGGCACCATAAGTGGTGTGAGTGTTTATTAGGGAGATTATGAAACTTCATGGTTTTTGGAAAAAAATGATTTTTAATAGAGTATTAGTGTTTATAGGGAGATTTTAGACAAGATTCCAAGTTTCTATAAAGACTCAACATATTTTTTAGCATAACATATCATATTATGACAAATTGATGGATAAAGAGGGTGACCTAAGTATTAGAGGATATGATTTATATGCATGTGATGGATTAGTAGACCAAATGGGAAGAGTATCTTCCATTCTTTTGAATTTTCTTATAATAACAATTAGCATAGTTGTATCAATATGACATCATTTGAGTTATTGTATGGAATACCTTATAGAACTCTTCTTAGTTGGGATAGACCAAAGGATAGATTTTGGTGGGGCATGAGATCATTCAACAAATTCAAAAACATGTGTTTTTTATTAGACAAATATTGAAAGAAGCTCGAGATCGTTAAATGAGTTATTTATATATGCATAGTGTGGACCAAGCTGGTGAGTTGGTGATGAAGTCTTCTTACAAGTTAGAGTCGAGAAGAGCTCCATAAAATTTGGAAAGGGATCCAAACTTTCTCTTCAATTTGTAGTACCACTAGAGATCAAGTTGGACAAGATCATACCCATGGCATATCACATTGCTCTATTGCAAGTTATTTATAGTATGCATAATGTTTTTCATGTGTCAATGTTATAGAACTATATCTTCAATGAGTCTCATATTCTTAATTGAAATTAATTGTAGGTTTTAGATGAGCGGGTTCAAAGACTAAAGCTAATAGGCATATTGGACCATTGTACTCGGTAGAATAGGCACCATATTGGACCATTGTTACGATCACCGGTAACCATGAATGGTGGTCCATGGGTAGGCACGACTATTATATTGACAACTTGTGGTCAAATCCTATAAGTGATGATTTTTTGAAAAATAAAAGAGAAACAACATATGAACTCATCTGTGTGTTTTCTAGGTTTTTTTTATACGAGAGAACAACATAATGATATCTATATTTTGGTTCACTATGTGTTCTTAGAATTGGTCTTGTTATATAATTGGAATTATTTTTACCTGAAGAACAATTGCTCTAGAAATGTGTTTTGGTCACATCACTTGCTAACTATAGATCTTGGTTATGAATTTATTATGAAAATTTTCAATTACTTTACCTATCAAATGTTTTTAAAAGTATTTCAAATAAAGAAAGTGTTTTAATTACTTTACATGGAAAGTGTTCGAAAAAAGTTCTTAGTAAATAGATTAACATTAACACTCTCTTTGCCAAGTGTTTCCATGAATGTGTGAAACATGTTATAGTGCAATGAATGAGGGGTTTTAAATACAATCTTTGTGGGCTTAGTTATGATTGTTCTCTTGGGTTTATGAGGAATGATTAGAGATAACCATATGACCGTGTTAGCATATGGTTAAACTAATCAATGAATGGTTATTGCTAGCTTCCCAAGAATTAATATTGTATGGGTAAAATGTTGAATGCAATATTAACTACTCTTGGTTTTTAGCGTCATAGTTAGACTGTATTAATAGTTCAATTTTATGTTGTAACTTGAGTTGGGATAGATGAGAATCATGATCCCTTAATTATAAGATATCTGGATAGTGTTACTTAATTGGTTATTATTATGATGTTTATCGTTATGATTAGGGAATCTAATGGTTGGGACATTATAGAAATATAAATGCACAATATAATTTTGAAGTAGATTTATTAGTCAATATAATTTATGTATTAGCATCACTTTTATGTATCAATTACTAGTAATATGT
This sequence comes from Picea mariana, assembly GCA_032191745.1. Classification (NCBI taxonomy): domain Eukaryota; kingdom Viridiplantae; phylum Streptophyta; class Pinopsida; order Pinales; family Pinaceae; genus Picea; species Picea mariana. The sequence continues at coordinate 72,266 of JASDQU010014053.1, read as the reverse complement.
TTGTTAAAGGTTAAAGATAACGCCTTTACATTTCTTATGGAATCAATTTTTAATCATAACTAGATCTCTTAGACGGGAAACAACTTGAGTTAGCCATGCACTTCCAAGATTCAAATTATGATGGTATAGTAGAACTAGATGGGAAGATTTTCCTCATACCATGTACATATAATCTTTAATAAGAAATTAATGATATTTATATGTCATTTCCTTCATGGGCATGTTTTATTTCTATCTATGATTATGCACTTGGATTGAACCTATGAATGTCTAATGGCTACATGAGAAGCATATTGAATGTAAGAACTATGAGCTACTTTGATGTGCATAAACAATAAGGGAATGTCATGGGATATGGGTGTTTCTTAAGAGGGATTATGAATGTTAATAACATGATTAGGACTTTTTGTTAATTATGTGTATGATAATGTAATGACCATGGAATTTTATGTTGATATGTTGCAAACTATCAATCTTGGTTTTAAAACAATACACTTCTTTCACTTCTTTGGGTTAACTTTCTTATCATGTTGGGTTTTGGTTGCCATAGTGTTAAGGCCATTACAAGAATTGCCTCATCGTAAAAAAAAATAATACCCCCTGATGGGCCACCAAATGATGGGATATTAAGGCCCATCTTATAGTTGATATGAGCCTTTTTGTACCTAAAATACTAAAGCCTACATTACTTGTAAAACAAATATGATGAATATGAAACATCTTGGGTTATTCATATTGAATTTTATGAATGATTGAGTTTCTAAGTTTATGTGATGTGATTTAGTTTAATTTTTATTATTTTTTATGGTTTTATGCATTCTTGAGGTTGTGATCTAATGATTGGTACAAGAATTATATCAAATCATAAGGATGATCTCCATCAACAAGCAATTAACTCCACATAAGAAAAAAGGGGGATCACTCCCCCTCTCTGACCTTCAAGGGAGAAACGCATTTAGAGTACTCAAACTACTCAATTAGCTAAATCCTCATTCAATTTTCTAATTAGGGGCATTCAAATTGAGGAGCAAAAATTAGGCCCTTGAAATAAGAATCCCTAATTCTAGGGATCCAAGAGCCAAGAACCCTTCAATCACGGATTCGTTAAAGGGATAAGTGTGATTTTTTGTATAAGTAGAGTTAGGATGAAAGTAGGAACACATTTTCTCTTTGTCATAGTACTTTCATAAGTGTTTATATTGCATTTGAATTGTAGAAGACACTTTGTTGCCATGAAGTTGAACTTCTAAATAAACAGGACTATATTTCTATATTTGAAAACTTGGTGGTTTCACTAAGGATTCCAATAGAGACCTTGAGTAGGGACCACTCAAAGGAATGCAATGAAACCTCATTTTTGTAGCATTCTCAATTCTATTGTAGTTTATAATTTCCTATAGTAGTTTTATGTAATTTATTACATCGATTTTACTTGTTTTCTATCATTTCTTTTTAAGCCATTTCAATTATCCAATTTCATTTTATGTTTATTGCATTTACAAATATTTAAATTATGGTGTTCAATGTTTTGGTTAATCTCATTGGAACTTTAATCATCTTTTACATTGTTAGAATATTAAATGATCATATCCATGTTGTCTTCCTCCTCACAAAGAACAATGATATTCACTTCCCTCATCCCCTATTCTTGACTTGGGATATAGGAGTTCAATTACTAACCTAAGTGAGTGAAGATATAGAAGAGAAGGGACTGAGATTGATCATCTTGTTTACTATTTGATTGAATTCTACACCCTTTAGTTTCAACGTCACTTCATTTCCTAGTTTCTAGATAGTTTAGATAAGTAGTTTTTGAATAGTTCTTGCAGTTGACTTAAGTTACATGATGGTGAAGAGAATATTAAGCTATGACACATTACCTTAATAACTGTTAATACCTCTATTGACTCAATCTTGTTGCAACCACCTAAACAACCCTATAATCTCTCATGCTTCTCATAAGTAGAGAGAGTGAAGGTTATGAGCATAATTTTTTAAGGAAAACGACAACAAGCCATTCAATCCATCCTTAGTTTACACATCATTCATCAATATTATAAGTCATATTGTACTAATGTAGTTGCAAATATAGTGCAAATTAACTCATTAAAGTATCATATCCATGGATTAATAAATTATAGTCAAGATAAGGAGTTCAACAATCTTGTTGTAAGTGTTGGACATCTAAAAAATGACAAGGAAATCAATTCCAAGTAGGTAAAGATCACGTCAATCAAAAAAATAACTCATGTTTCAAGTTGTGCCATTCATTTGAATTATCAAGAGAGAAGGCACCCAAACTAAAACAAACAAAGAAGTATAATCTTGTGATTGAGAGAAAAAGGTGACATAAGTTCATTCTTACTTCTAAATTAAAACCATGATAAGAGAGCATTGAAGTGATACTCGAATGAGAGGAATGATATGCTAAAGGTCGAAGCTCTCTACCAAATATTGTTGGCCATGGTTGTAGTGTTACAGAGTTGTAGGATATACCATTTTAAGAGGCAAGTTCTCATAAAGTTGAGTTTTGAAAGTTGAATTTTTTCACTAAAGTTATTTTCCATTGCAAGGTTTAGAATTTAGCAAGGGTTTCTCAACAAATTAATGATACATATATCTAACACAAAAAATCACAAAAACATATTATAATATGGGAGGTGGGTTCAATAGAAGGGAACCCATAGAAACCTTAAGACTCTACAACAACCATGAGGTGGTAGATATATTCCAACAGTCAAATAGGTTGGAATACTTCAACAAATTGCAAGGTACAATGACATTATAGCCATGCATATTTCCCTGAACTTCCACCACATTAGAAACCAGGAATACATCACCCCAATAAAAGGATTGGAAATCCAATTTGATGAACCTGTGATCATCATAGCATCAGGGTTACCAATAGGATTACTCTAGGATAAGGAGGATAAACAACCAACCACAGATGCCAAGAAGTTGTTGCTCCTTAGTTATGAAGAAGTGAAAGAGAACAAGAACGGAGTAAAGTCGGACGGTCTACCTTATCCATGGGATGATATGGATTACCATCTTTGAAAATACATCAAATGTGAAGGTATACAAAGCATGGTTTATTCCTACCATTTTATATTTCATCACCAATTGAGAAACTTGTTTCATCATACACCTAAGGAAAACCTTGGTATATAATACTTATTGCTACAGTGTTTGATAAAAATGAGTGCTAAGGTAAAATAGGGAAAAGAATAAGCATTATCCCACCATGGGTGAAAACATAAAAAAATAACACCCTAGTGCTTAAATGTTAAAAATCATTGTCGTAAGTTATAATAAAGTTAACAAGCATCGATCAAAGCGCATTGATGTCGTTGAATCTTACGACCTGGTGTGTATCCTTGTCATCAAGCACACCATGGTAGGGTAAACAAAGAAATTACTAAATCAATTTTCATTGTTACACTTCATCTCATTCTTCCAAAATCTCAAACAAGCACCAGTGCTCACTTTCTTTCCAAAGGCACCCTATTTCCTCTGCTCTACAACGAATTGCAAAGATGCACTGGTAGATTCCACACATTTCCAAATTTTGGAATTGCCACAAATTTTCATTTTCTCTCAATGATGGAACCATCCCTCCTTAGGAAATAAGAAACCAAGTAGATTGTTTATTACCTTCCTATCTTCATTTTCATCCGATTAAAATTTGAATTTAGCTTGAAATTTGGCCATTTTGCAATTTTGTTTCCAATTCCACGTGGTGCACCTGAATGCTTTGGATCACCCTGAAGCAGTATGCCATGTGAAAATTTCTCAGTAAGAACCGCCATTGGTGAATTTAATATAAATGTATGCACCATTTTCATTGAAGGAAGAGCACTTAAAAACCAAAGAGGTGCGTCTTTTGTGATGCTCCTCAACCGATGTGTCTTTTGTGATGCCCCACACCCAAAGCATTATAAAGGACAACGTCCACTAAAAAACATGTTGATGCTCTTGGAACATTGGAGCACCAGTGAATTCCATTTAATTAAGCACATCGCTATGTTTACAATCCATAAAATTTAACCTAGTGGTGCAACCATTTTAACCAAATGCACTGATGTTATTAACAAACCCGTATTGGGACAGAAATTGATTGGCTTGTCATAGGGGGTGTCTCATTAGACGCCTTGTTACCATTTTTTTATTATTCACATTGCACCACTAAACAAAACATTGGTGCTCCAATAACACAGTAGAATCAATGTGTTCATAGTAACACATCATGCCACGTGGGTTGCAATACAAAAATTTAACCTAGCAGTTCCCATAGGTCCAACAAATGCATCGGTATTGTAAATAGCATGTCACCGAACCAAATATTTCATAATCTGTCAGCACAGTTCATGTTATGGGATGCATCGCTAAAAAACGTGGTGGTGTGATAATAAACTAGAAGAATTAATGCATAAGTGCTAATAGTATGCACCAATGTAGTTAAAGAAATAACACCATGATAAGTTTTAAAAATTAAACATAGTGGTGCATATTTTGTGAGGCCTTGTCTCTGGTGCGTTATGAAAGAAACTGCACCACTAAACAACTTTCCAGTGGTCTAGTATAACTTGTGCACTAGTTCTTTCAGTTTAACAAAGTGCACTAGTAAGTTTGTGCACCATAAATTTTAGTGTAGCAGTGCTTCCTTGTTAACCAGATGCACTAGTGTTGTTAAGAGAACCACACTAGGAAAAATATTGAACAACTTGGCATGTCAAGGTGTCTCATTGGATGCCCAGTTATCGATGCTCTACACAATCCTATGCATCGCAAAACAATTTTTTTTTCTTTAATAACACGATAGAACCAGTGCATTCATACTAACACACCACGCCACTTAATTTGCAATAAAAAAATTTAACCTAGCGGTGCATTTAGGTACAACAAACGCACGGGTGCTATAAAGAGCACGGCATTGGGCCAAATATTTCACAATTTAACAGCGTGGTGCATCTTATGGGATGCATTGGTAATATATGTGGTGATGTGACAAGAAACATGATGAACCATTGCATGACAGTAATAGCATCGCATGGTGGCATTGTTTGTCTGATATAGAGCATTGTTTGTGGTGCATAGTTATTGTTTTAGGTGCACTGATTATTTTTCTACATTTTCTTGCAAACAAAAATCAATTTTAGTTTTTTTTAAATACAAGTTATTATAGATGTGTCTATTTTATAATTATAATTTATTTTATCTATATATATGTGCCTAAAATATTTGTATGTAAATCAAATATGATGACGATGAGAGGAAGAGGAGTAATAGTAGCAGTAGGTCGAAATGTACACATTTGTATGTGAGTGGGATGCTAGAGAGAGGGAGAGGGAGTTGCTTGATCACTCTATTTCACTGCAGATGCATTCCCTTTTGATGGATGTTGGCCTCCTCAAGTTTTATAAGGAGGGTACATCCCTTAGGGGGAACTCTTCATTTTTACAACAATTGATCCATTGTTGGGATCATGGTTGACAAGCATTCAGGGTCGGTCCTGA
>JASDQU010014053.1:46562-66505 GCA_032191745.1 Picea mariana | reverse complement strand
TAAGTTTATGTGATGTGATTTAGTTTAATTTTTATTATTTTTTATGGTTTTATGCATTCTTGAGGTTGTGATCTAATGATTGGTACAAGAATTATATCAAATCATAAGGATGATCTCCATCAACAAGCAATTAACTCCATATAAGAAAAAAGGGGGATCACTCCCCCTCTCTGACCTTCAAGGGAGAAAAGCATTTAGAGCACTCAAACTACTCAATTAGCTAAATCCTCATTGAGTTTTCTAATTAGGGGCATTCAAATTGAGGAGCAAAAATTAGGCCCTTGAAATAAGAATCCCTAATTCTAGGGATCCAAGAGACAAGTACCCTTCAATCATGGATTCGTTAAAGGGATAAGTGTGATTTTTTGTATAAGTAGAGTTAGGATGAAAGTAGGAACACATTTTCTCTTTGTCATAGTACTTTCATAAGTGTTTATATTGCATTTGAATTGTAGAAGACACTTTGTTGCCATGAAGTTGAACTTCTAAATAAACAGGACTATATTTCTATATTTGAAAACTTGGTGATTTCACTAAGGATTCCAATAGAGACCTTGAGTAGGGACCACTCAAAGGAATGCAAGGAAACCTCATTTTTGTAGCATTCTCAATTCTATAGTAGTTTATAATTTCCTATAGTAGTTTTATGCAATTTATTACATCGGTTTTACTTGTTTTCTATCATTTCCTTTTAAGCCATTTCAATTATCCAATTTCATTTTATGTTTATTGCGTTTACAAATATTTAAATTATGGTGTTCAATGTCTTGGTTAATCTCATTGGAACTTTAATCATCTTTTACATTGTTAGAATATTAAATGATCGTATCCATGTTGTCTTCCTCCTCACAAAGAACAATGATATTCACTTCCCTCATCCCCTATTCTTGACTTGGGATATAGGAGTTCAATTACTAGCCTAAGTGAGTGAAGATATAGAAGAGAAGGGACTGAGATTGATCATCTCGTTTACTATTTGATTGAATTCTACACCCTTTAGTTTCAACGTCACTTCATTTCCTAGTTTCTAGATAGTTTAGATAAGTAGCTTTTGAATAGTTATTGTAGTTGACTTAAGTTACATGATGGTGAAGAGAATATTAAGCTATGACACATTACCTTAATAACTGTTAAGACCTCTATTGACTCAATCTTGTTGCAACCACCTAAGAAACCCTATAATCTCTCATGTTTCTCATAAGTAGAGAGAGTGAAGGTTATGAGCATAAGTTTTTAAGGGAAACGACAACAAGCCATTCAATCCATCCTTAGTTTACACATCATTCATCAATATTATAAGTCATATTGTACTAATGTAGTTGCAAATATAGTGCAAATTAACTCATTAAAGTATCATATCCATGGATTAATAAATTATAGTCAAGTTAAGTAGTTCAACAATCTTGTTGTAAGTGTTGGACATCTAAAAAATGACAAGGAAATCAATTCCAAGTAGGTAAAGATCATGTCAATCAGAAAAAGAACTCATGTTTCAAGTTGTGCCATTCATTTGAATTATCAAGAGAGAAGGCACCCAAACTAAAACAAACAAAGTAGTATAGTCTTGTGATTGAGAGAAAAAGGTGACATAAGTTCATTCTTACTTCTAAATTAAAACCATGATAAGAGAGCATTGAAGTGATACTTGAATGAGAGGAATGATATGCTAAAGGTCGAAGCTCTCTACCAAATATTGTTGGCCATGGTTGTATGGTTACAGAGTTGTAGGGTATACCATTTTAAGAGGCAAGTTCTCATAAAGTTGAGTTTTGAAAGTTGAATTTTTGCACTAAAGTTATTTGCCATTGCAAGGTTTAGAATTTAGCAAGGGTTTCTGAACAAATTAATGACACATATATCTAACACAAAAACTCACAAAAACATATTATAATATGGGAGGTGGGCTCAATAGAAGGGAACCCATAGAAACCTTAAGACTCTACAACAACCATGAGGTGGTAGATATATTCCAACAGTCAAATAGGTTGGAATACTTCAACAAATTGCAAGGTACAATGACAGTATAGCCATGCATATTTCCCTGAACTTCCACCACATTAGAAACCAGGAATACATCACCCCAATAAAAGGATTGGAAATCCAATTTGATGAACCTGTGATCATCATAGCATCAGGGTTACCAATAGTATTACCCTAGGATAAGGAGGATAAACAACCAGCCATAGATGCCAAGAAGTTGTTGCTCCTTAGTTATGAAGAAGTGAAAGATAACAAGAACGGAGTAAAGTGAGACAGTCTACCTTATCCATGGGATGAGATGGCTTACCATCTTTGAAAATACATCAAATGTGAAGGTATACAAAGCATGGTTTATTCCTACCATTTTATATTTCATAACCAATTGAGAAACTTGTTTCATCATAGACCTAAGGAAAACCTTGGTATATAATATTTATTGCTACAGTGTTTGATAAAAATGAGTGCTAAGGTAAAATAGGGAAAAGAAGAAGCATTATCCCACCATGGGATAATAGATATAATATTATGTGATGCATTAATAAGGCAACCTAGAATATTATCATGGGAATAATTTATCACCATAAGTAAGGAAGACTTCATAGATCTACAAGATTTAGCCAAAGAACCCAGTCCTGAAAGTGACTTTCGAAGGAAGAAGAAAGCTAGCAAATAAGAGACCTATAGGAAGAAGAAAACATAGAATATAATACATGTAGAAGAGAAATATCGAGAGGTATTTTCCACCCTAATCAAAATGGGGACCCCTAATAATAGCCTCCTGAAAATCAAGAATAAAATTTACTCCACAAAGAAGGGAGAGCAAGCCGCCACAAGAAGAGCTAGGACAAGGTCACAAATAGCCAAGAGATTGGTAATTAACCCCCTCTCTACTAAATTTGTAAATTTAGAATAGGACACAACACTACAAGGAGAACACCTTCTAGAAGATTTTTTTATGGAACAACCCCCAAAAAATTTCCCTTCTTTGTTTACAATAGAGGTTGTTAGTGAAGGTGGGAGACTAGATGTTTTTATGGAAGGTTGTTTACCGATGTGTATGTAAGGTAAATACACATCAGTGAAAACATAAAAAAATAATACCCTAATGCTTAAATGTTAAAAATCATTGTCGTAAGTTATAATAAAGTTAACAAGCATCGATCAAAGCGCAGTGGTGTCGTTGAATCTTACGACCTGGTGTGTATCCTTGTCATGAGACACACCATGGTAGGGTAAACAAAGAAATTACTAAATCAATTTTCATTGTTACACTTCATCTTGTTCTTCCAAAATCTCAAGAAAGCACCAGTGCTCACTTTCTTTCCAAAGGCACCCTATTTCCTCTGCTCTACAATGAATTGCAAAGATGCACTGGTAGATTCCACACATTTCCAAATTTTGGAATTTCCAAAAATTTTCATTTTCTCTCGATGATGGAACCATCCCTCCTTAGGAAATAAGAAACCAGGTAGATTGTTTATTACCTTCCTATCTTCATTTTCATCCGATTAAAATTTGAATTTAGCTTGAAATTTGGCCATTTTTGCAATTTTGTTTCCAATTCCACGTGGTGCACCTAAATTCTTTGGATCACCCTGAAGCAGTATGCCATGTGAAAAATTCTCAGTAAGCACCACCATTGGTGCATTTAATATAAATGTATGCACCATTTTCATTCAAGGAAGATCACTTAAAAACCAAACCAATGCGTCTTTTGTGATGCCCCTCAACCGATGTGTCTTTTGTGATGCCCCGCACCCAGAGCATTATAAAGGACAACATCCACTAAAAAACATGTCGATGCTCTTGGAACATTGGAGCACCAGTGAATTCCATTTAATTAAGCACATCGCTATGTTTACGATCCATAAAATTTAACCTAGTCGTGCAACCATTTTAACCAAATGCACTGATGTTATTAACAGACCCATATTGGGACAAAAATTGATCGGCTTGTCATAGGGGGTGTCTCATTAGACGCCTTGTTACCGTTTTTCTATTATTCACAATCCACCACTAAACAAAACATTGGTGCTCCAATAACACAGTAGCATCAATGTGTTCACAGTAACACATCACGCCATGTGGGTTGCAATACAAAAATTTAACCTAGCAGTTCCCATAGGTCCAACAAATGCATCGGTATTGTAAATAGCATGTCACCGAACCAAATATTTCACAATCTATCAGCGCAATTCATGTTATGGGATGCACCGCTAAAACACGTGGTCGTGTGATAATAAACGAGGAGAATTAATGCATAAGCGTTAATAGTATGCACCAATGTAGTTAAAGAAATAGCACCATGATAAGTTTTAAAAATTAAGCATAGCGGTGCATCTTTTGTGAGGCCTTGTCTCTGGTGCGTTATGAAAGACACTACACCACTAAACAACTTTCCAGTGGTCTAGTCTAACTTGTGCACTAGTTCTTTTAGTTTAAAAAAGTGCACCAGTAAGTTTGTGCACCATAAATTTTAACATAGCAGTGCTTCCTTGTTAACCAAATGCACTAGTGTTGTTAAGAGAACCATACTAGGAAAAATATTGAACAACTTGGCATGTCAAGGTGTCTCATTGGATGCCCAGTTATCGATGCTCTACACAATCCTATGCACTGCAAAACAATTTTTTTTTCTTTAATAACACGATAGAACCGATGCATTCATACTAACACACCATGCCACTTAATTTGCAATAAAAAAATTTAACCTAGTGGTGCATTTAGGTACAAAAAACGCACGGGTGTTATAAAGAGCATGGCATTGGGCCAAATATTTCACAATTTAACAGCATGGTGCATCTTATGGGATGCACTGGTAATATATGTGGTGGTGTGACAAGAAACATGATGAACCATTGCATGACAGTAATAGCATCTCATGGCGGCGTTGTTTGTCTGATATAGAGCACTATTTGTGGTGCATAGTTATTGTTTTAGGTGCACCTATTATTTTTCTACATTTTCTTGCAAACAAAAATTAATTTTAGTTTTTTTAAAATACAAGTTATTATAGATGTGTCTATTTTATAATTTTAATTCATTTTATCTATATATATGTGCCTAAAATATTTGTATGTAAATCAAATATGATGACGACGAGAGGAGGAGGAGCAACAGTAGCAGTAGGTCGAAATGTACACATTTGTATGTGAGTGGGAAGCTAGAGAGAGGGAGAGGGAGTTGCTTGATCGCTCTATTTCACTGCAGATGCATTCCCTTTTGATGGATGTTGATCTCCTCAAGTTTTATAAGGAGGGTACATCCATTAGGGGAAACTCTTCATTTTTACAACAATTGATCCATTGTTGGGATCATGGTTGACAAGCAGTCAGGGTCGATCCCGATATATGGTTTCAACCCATGGAGGATGATGTTTATTTCATCACTGGGTTGTCTAGGATGGGGGAGGATTGGCCCTAGTTCCTTGATCTTCTGCTTGGTGTTGCAGGAGAGACTCAGCTAGCATATGTGCAGAGATGTGTCAATTTGGATGTTCTTTCTCCTTCAAGATTCCAATTTCCTAGTGGTCAAACGCAGATGAGTTCATTTCATAGAGAGGTTGTTTGGTTTATGTGTTATATTATCTCGACCTATCACACTCTAGCTCTGATGGGAAGAACATTAGTTTCTCTTTGATGTATTATGTAGATATTTTAGTGCAAAGGCCCAAATTGATTAGGCGGCTGCGTAATTTTTTTGATCTAGTTTTGTCTTGCATTGGATCATTGTCACACCATTTTAAATGGGAGGATATTCTTCCCATTTGTGCCACAATTGTTTACATTATTTTTTTAGAGGGTTCATGCCACTTGACTAGGAGTACCCTTCTTTCCTACTAGGCCTATGTTTGATGTATGTATGCGCATGTGGGGGCAGTTGTTTCTCAAGAAGGGCTATTTGGAGTTGTCATGAAAACTGATATGTAGGGATGTATGTGATTTTTTGGCTAGAGAGGAAAATCATGTCCTCGATATTGTACAGCACACATATGCAGGGATGGATTGGAGAGGATGTTCAAACATCATATTTATGACAGTTGAGCCACTAGATCAGAGATGTAATATGATCATTATGTTTTGATAAATCTAGTTGCATATTTTTATGTCTTATTTAATGCACATTTAATTTATTGTAACATTTTGTTTCAGTTGTCTTATTATTATTATCTATTGTTTTTCAAATATTGGCACATATGTTGGGGATGATCCTCCCCAATAGGATGAGGAGATGGAGGAGGCATAGGACCAACCTACAGTACATAGATTATGCATGCCATACAGGTCAGATCAAAGAGTATGGATAAAGGTGGTGGATCCCCTATGTGGTGTCATGATTAGTCACAGAGTCATACCTGCATAGATTAAAGACATATTATAGGTATGATATCTCTCTACAATATGGATGACTCTTCCTCATGACATGACATTGTTGACATGTCATATTTTCGATACCTTCAACCTCATTGAGAGGTTGAGGGATCATGCTCATGATTCTACTCCATTTTTCTCATCATTGGACCCATCCACATCCTCTACTCCACCACATGGTCCTCCTCCTCCTCCTCCCCCTCGACGTGTGTCTACTCCATCCACATGCAATTATCCTCCTCCTCCCACTCCACATGTGTCTTTACCATCCACCTATCCTCCTACTTCTCCTCCACATGAATCACCATCCACTAATTCTCCTCCTCCTCCTCCTCCACTTGTGTCACCATCCACCTTTCCTTGTCCTTCTCCTCCAAATGTATCATCATCCATCAATCCTCCTCCTCCTCCACATATGTCACAAGCTTTTGATGCTTTGGACATTATGTTCACATCGAGTACTATTTCACAGATTGATCTTGATAGAGAGACATGTGATAGTGTACTTTTGTCGACATTTATTTCTAAAATAGGTATTGATAGACCCTCTACCTCTGGTGGCAGAGACATTGATGCATCTGGCTCTAGTGGTGGACCCAGTTAGTAGTGTTACTAATTTACATGTATGTTGATTGTTTTATATTTGACTTGATATGTATATACAACATGTTTATTGCAGATTTTGTTGAGATGTATGTTTGACATTTATATTGGTATGTATATTGCTCATGTATATTATTTTTTTCACATAAAGTTGTGGTTGTTGTTGTTTGATTTATAAAATGTATTATGGGTATGCTAATGATTAAATTTATTAATGATTTATCTATTTTTAAATTAAATTCAAAATGTATCACTCATTTATATTTACAATTCCATATAATGTTTTACTTTAGTCTTATGAAATCGTTTAATTTGGATTGTGATTACAAAATATTATAATCATTAATGTCATATAATGTTTAACTCTTCTACCAGGTAAATTGTTTGTTGTCTAGCAAGATACAATATGTTGATTAAACATATTTAGAAACTAAAATACCTAAGTATGATGAGTGAAATGATTGTGATTTGAATAATTATGTCTTTTACATATATTGTAATAATAACATTATAATGTAATTATCCACTAATCATAATAATGACAAAGTTATCATATAATTGTTTACTAAAATCATAATTATTATATTTTAATTTTCCAAAGATTTTATTAATTTATATTATCCAACTTTTATAATATATTAAATTTAAAATATTGAATATAAAGAATAATAATAAATTTTGATCTATACACTTTTAATGAAACAGTTTCACAATTTTTTACTCTATTAATAACATTATGAATCTTCTATTAAAAAAATATGTAAGTATTAGTTGAATCTTCTATTAAAAAGGTATGATAAGTAATGTATTTCATTGATTTTATATTAAAATGTATGCAAATATTGGATTTGGTTAATGCATAAAAAAATCAATTTGAATAATTATTTATATGAAATGTTATTTTTCATCTATTTTAATGATAAAGTTATAATAGTTGTTAATTAAATTTATAATAGTTATATTTAATAATTTTTATTATTAAAAAATTATAATTAATTAAATCTAAATTATTAACTATGAAAATGAATTCATTAATAATAATGAATTTCAATCTTTGTTTTCAATATTTGGCTTCCATTGTAACAATTTATATCCAAACTCTCTTTACTTCTCTCCCCTACCTCTCTAACTCTGCATGCTAATCTCCTAATCATTTTTTTCAAATAAAATATACTTTAAAATAAAGCTTTACTATTGTATTATACGAATATGTCACCAACTTTGTGATATTTCAATTAATGCTTAGTAATTCAAAGGATAGCATAAAACATATGTTCATACAATACAACATAAATTTGCTATAATAAACAATAAACATGACAGCAAAAATATATCAAAACCGCATCTTATGCTTGTACTATTTAATTTATTTTCAATATGGTTCTTGTAAATGGTTGTTAACTTTTCATATCCAACATTATAAAATGAAGAAGAAGAAAAACATAATTGGCCATTATAGATACCCACAATAAAATGACACATCCATAATATAAATGTTGAAACAAAGCATTTACATATCAGTCTTTGTTGCCATCACCCTGATTATCTTCCTTGCTTGGCATTATAACATTATTGTTCTTAAAAAGATATAGAGATCCCAAATCATGTCTCAGTACGAACCACCAATCTCCATCCAACATATTTGAGTAAAAAAAAACACTTAGTTGCAATGTTTTGGGAAAACATAAGGCTCCTTAGTTTCAACCCACATTTTTTTAGATTTAATACACAGTATCCCATTATCATGATCTTCCTTTAAATTTCTTTGGTCAAAGGTATCTCACCACTTGCAACAAAAAATAACACATTGAAAAGATGAGAATTTGACTTGCATGATCTCCCGTATCTTTCCAATGTAACCTAACTTCCCCTTTATTGGGTTTTGATCATGGTGGCTAGCATAGCTAGATTGATTGAACTCAACCTTGACTCCACAATCTTATGCGATGTGTCCATTATCAGTATACTCATTTTGAAAATGATGTCCATATGCCTACATAGATGGGAACAAATGCACCTATAAAAATGTGAACAAAGGACTGTGTCATATGTCTAATAACCCAAGCATTAATAAAAATAGAATACATGTTACATTCAAATGTGCAATATTATAAATTGAACGTGGTACTCGGAGAGGTTCTTATGAATTTGTTGCACTTGATCTCTATGTTTAGTGCATCCAGATCTTCTCCACGTGGGTTACGACTACACGCTGCATATTTCTCTTGTATCTGGTCAGCCACCCAGCTGTTAGGAAATATTTTTGGCATATTTATTTTAAATGATCAGAATAAGGCATGCTTATACCATTCAACTGTATGAATGATTTCCTGTCACTGTCAAATTTCCTTAGTTTATCTTCATACAATGCAACCCATGGTTGTTTTTCCTCCATGTTGTAAAGAATGAATTTATTGATGGTATACAAGAATTCAAAACGAAGAGTATGAGAACAAATATATTTTATCAACTTCAGTGTAAATAGTTGATCTATACAAATTTGAAAAAATATAAGTGAGTTACTCTTTAATCAAGCGCCTTTTCCTGTTCATTTGGAGTATCTCCCCTTCAATTTTTCCCTCATCCCATTGGTCATCCCAAACAAATTCCCATGGTGTGTCATCAATTTGTTTGATGTACTCATTGTCATAATATAATGACCCATATATTATATACCCCACTTCCATAGATCCCTCTGGTTTTTCCCTTTGTCGAACAAACCCCTTCAATTTTTTCATTTACCTCTCTAATAAGAACATCCAACGACATGAGAGCACCCCAGCTAATTCAACATCATCAGGTAGGTGAACTAAAATATGGACTTTCAAGTCCATAAATGCATGGGCATTTCCTTCTCAAACATAGAAACAATCTCAGCTATCTCTCAACGCCACCAGGAAATGATATTCATATGAATCTCCTTTGATGTGATCTAACATACAAATGAAGATAATTTTGATATGGTACATCGCAGGTCCTTGGGGAATTCATGGTTCACACAACCACGCATGAGAAAAGGATAATGACACTACAAAATAGACACACACATTATTAATTGCCATAAAATTGTGAGTGCATAGCATATTTTTACCCACGGTATAGAAGAGGAGTCATGTATTCGACATACATACCCTTAGAAGGTTCATATGGTCATGTGATTTCAACCTTAATAAATTCCCTTCTACAATGAAGCAATGTCGTAGAGTCAACCCATATAAAAAAAAATCCTTCACACCCAATATAACATCCTTCACCATAGGAAGATCATATTTCTTCAAAATCCATGGGACATCACTCTCTTTAAAAGACCAAGAGGGACCAGCCTCTCCTCTAGTTTATTTTCTTCGCCAATGTCTCTTTTTAGTATTTGAAGCAATAATATCTATCCTAACAACCAATGTGTCGCTTTTATTTGATGATATGTGCATCCATAAAGAAGATGATATTTTTTTTAATATATACATGGGATATAGTAAGTGTCCAATCACAATATGCTCCCAATATGGAAGCTCATAAAATACAAATACCTTTTCATCCCAATGGATATTTTCTCAACATATGTGTAAAAAAAATCAAGATCATCGAACATAGGTTCCCCATTTGAATCAAACAAGTTTGAAATTTCCTTCTCCTTCTCTGTGTCATATTCCATAATCCAATCTTCCAATGTTATTATTTCATGTATTTGGGTTCTCTTTGGTTTACCACTGAAATCATATGCAACTCTTCTATAAGGGTGGTGTTCTAGGAGGAATACCCTCGAGCAGCCATACATCGGATTTCGTAAGTGGTTGGACCACCTAGATTTTATAGAAGGTCCACAACTTTTACATCCATGATACCCTTTTGTTATAAGACCTACGATGTTATTGTATACAGAAAAAGTTAGTGTCAAAAATAAAGTTGCACCAAATTAAGTATGCCAAATAACATTATAGATATAAACAAATCAATCAACATGATTACAAAAGAAAATTCCTAGTCCTAGATAATCGTGCATGGTGTACACACATATTTTGTACAATGTAAAAGACCTTTCCATTGGGATGGTCCTTGATACATCATGTACATGTATCTCTTCCCATAATTTATTGAATTCATTAATTAGTGGTTGGAAGTAAACATACATTATCTTCACTTGTCTTCTACGCAAGACTATAAGAGCTAGCATAAGATATTCATTCTTCATGGAAAATCATGGGGGGATATTGTTATTGATCACTACCATTGGCCAAACAAAATAGTTGGTTTTTTGGAGGGAATATGGGTTAACGCCATCCATGGATATGCTCAATCGTAGGCTCTGCACTTCATCCTTGAATTTATTAGGTCGTGTATCCTCTATATGCTTCATGGCTATTGAATTTGCTTGGATTCGCATAAATCCTCGATCACTTCTATGTGAGTCATGTCACTAATGCAACACAACGAATTGTTTGCAATGAAAGATCCTTTTAATCCTTGGAATTATAGGCATGTGTCTTAATATCTTATGAGGAGGACCATGTGCCTTACCCTAGTTTTTTTATTTATGGTACCTATCACTCCCACATTTTGGACATATCTCTTTGTCGACATATTCATTTATATATAGAATACAATCATCTATACATGTGTGGTATGATATGTATTCAACACCCAACATTTTCATCATTTTCTTTTCCTTTGCTCAGCTATCAGGAAAGAAATTATCACTTGGAAGTAACTTATCTTTGAGTAACCTACAATTAGTTGGAAATACAAATGTACACTATCATTAAGCATGAATAAAATCAATCGTTTTCTTCCTTCGTTGTGTGACAATATTCATTAAAAAATTAAGGGACTTAATGGTTAGTTACCTCAAAAGTGCCAAGAAACATCCCTCTGACATACCATACATAACTTTCAAGTTGTACAGTAACATTCTTGTCCCTATTTGGGTAGACCTTGACCCTTGTCGACCAAAGAGAGGGGTGGTGGAAGCATATTTCAATCTTTCGAAGAAGGTATCTACGTTGACATTAACGTCATCCCCTAGTTCATCTTGTTGGAATGCACGTAACAACATTCCCTCCATGTATTGGGTATACCCTAAGAAATCATCCATACCAATCTTCATATCATTGCTTTCATCCCCAACATGTGAAGAGCTAGTGTTATTGTATAGGTTTTGAATTAGTGACTCGAGACGTAGTGGGAATTGAATAGGTGGTTGATTCGTCCATTCTTGATATGCTTCATCTTCGAGCTATGCTCGATTAGTAGAAATCTCATAACTTGACATCATAGTGGGGTGCAATGGTATATGTTAGACATGTCGCTCGTCGTCAGAATCTTGATTGTAAAAATATTGAACATTACATTGATAATATCAGTAACACAATGCATTTAATATGTTCAAACATTATACCAAACATTTAATAGAAGTGTGAATTTTTTTTCCAATAATAAACATGTATGTATGTAGCTCGAGTGATGACAATAGTTCAAGTGATGAATGGCAATCAATATAATTGATTGTTGCTGGAAATTGTATGTTTTGGAATATTTATCTGTGAAAATCAGAGATTTTATTTAATGTACTCGACATATTGTCCCAATTGCATGAGGACATGTTACCAATAAGTGTGATAATTACATATTGATTGTATATTGATTATTGTGGACCTTTACATTGTCTCATTTTGTAAGACCATGGGTTATTCATATATAATAAAATGGGTTTCTTATTTTATTGCATTGTCGAATGTTGTAAAATGTTACGTTGTTGATTAATTAATATGTGGATGAGTTACATTGTTACAAATAACAGGGGTGTAATCCATTGGATAACACATTAATGCAATCATGATATCAAAATACAATAACAAAAATATTAAAAATATATATTATTATAAAAAATATTTGATTTTGAGATGATTAATTGAAAATTTGTAGAAAATACAATTAATTAAAATATATGCATATTGGTGCATTGTATTCTTATGAACTCACTAAATGGTGCATGCCATGATATATAAATTTGTGTGTGTTAAGGATTTATACGCACCAGTGAAAAATATTGAGAAAAAACATTGTTGCTTAAATGATATAACATGTGATTATATTTATCGCTTCAATATTTTACGATGTGCATGTTTATAATATGCACTAGTGCTCTAAATATCATATACACACCGGTTATTTTAATATAATATATGCATTGGTGCATTTAATATAATATATGCATTGGTGCATTTAATATAATATATGCATCGTTGCATTAAGAGCACCGACATCTCATCTTGAATATTCAAAATTTCACTACCCTTTGGTGCACAAATTAATATACACACTGGGACACACGAATTATATAAGCATTGGGGCATGCATAACATGTAAAATCACTAGTACATTAACTGGCTTATGAAGCATCGGTGCGGCATACGCAAACAATGTGGAACTGCTGCGTAAAAATTATAAGAGCATCAGTGTTGCATACAACAAAAAGGTAAATCTGGTGTGCACTATATATACAAGCACCGGGGATTTTTAATTTATCTATATGCACCGATGCTTTGTATTAAGGGCACACTAGTGTGTTTATTACCAATAAAATCACCGACAAAATAACCTCCACTACAACCTTTTCCCACCCAAATTTTTTTAGTTATATGGAACATCCACTAAAACCTTCGCTTGGAATAGTAGAGGTTGTCGCGGAGGATTTTTAGAAAATTTCACCAAATATTGTAACACTAAAAGCCTTTGCAAAAACCTCCACTACAAGGTTTTCTCCTTGTAGTGAAGGTCCTAATAAAAAATTAACAAAGGTACAAGACATAAAATGATTGGAATCCTCTAAGAAAAATGAGGCAAAAGCACAAAATATCATGAGTGAAATAGAGGAAGCCAAGGCTAAGGAAAATTCTGATAGAGACTAAGACCAATATGGAGAATATTGGTGAAAGTATTGACCAATTTCACCTTGAGGAGTAATTGGCTAACTCACAAGAAAAAATCCATATCATGGAGATGTAAAGTATGGACCACAGAAAACAACTAGAAGCAGAAAATAAGAATTTGAAGACTGAACTAGCCAAAACCAAAGAGGAATTGGTTATCAAGAATGAAAATATTGAGATCTTGGAAGAATCCATCTTCAATATGGTATAATTATCAAGGGATATGTTTAGTTGTATACCTCCAACTAAAGTATGCACACTTTTTCTTAAGGAATAGTGGCACAAATTTCAGTTGAATAGATTAGTTATCCAACTTCCTTAATGAGTGGATACCCCAAAGGAATTTATAGAGACATGTTAGTAGGGAAATGAGAATGATAGAACCTATATGAGTGAGTTCTATCTATGCAAAATTGTACTAACTCATCCCTACAAATGGTCACCAAACCCCTATGTAAGAGAAGTCTAGCTCAAAGATTTGTGCTTATGGATCCACCACAAGGAACTAAGGGTTGTTGAACTCCAAAAACACAGGCAAGAAGAAATAAAGATGACATATAGCCATGACATAAAATGCAAAGATGATTCCTATTTTGGAGGAGAAACGGCGAGGGGCATTTTTCCACTATGAAACCACGTCGCACAATTAGAGTTTCAAGAGATAATTCACTCCAAGCTTGCAAAATTAGATGGGGTGGGATTCCTCTTAATCTATATAGGATAGATCCTCATTCTCCTCAAAATATATAGGCTTCCATGTTTAGGGCACAATTGTGCAAATAAAATTTGAGAAAGATAAAGCTCAAATGCATTGGGATAAAGTTTAATCCTCCTCTCCTATTACACCCCACACCTACAAGAGAATTAGATGAGGATAAGGAAAGGAAATATTGGAAAGAAGTAGAGAAGAATGCAGGATACCATGGTAGGTGTGACATGACACAATTAGTACGGTATGATCTTAGGCATGCTTGCAACAAATATCAAGATGAGCCAGCAGAGCAGGAAGAATGAAGAGCAAGTTGTATGGAGGCATTTTTGGTTGCACAAGGATGTGAAAAAACTCCAAGGTTGGGGTTGATGATGGGCCACCAAATGATAGTATATTAAGGCCCATAATACATTTGATATGACCCTTTTTGTACCTAAAAGACTAAATATTGCATTACTGGTAAAAATAATATGGTAAATATGAAACATCTTGGGTTATGCATATTGAATTTTTTGAATGATTGAGTTTATGATTTTATGTGTTGTACTTTAGTTTAAATGTGATTTTTGATGGATTTGTGCATTTTTTAAGTTGTGAGATAATGATTGGTACAAGTAGGTCAAACCCTAAGGTTGATCTCCATCAACAAGAAATTAAAACCACGTGAGAGAAAAGGGGGGTCATGTGCCCTCTCTTACCTATAAGGGAGCAAATAATTCAAATAAATCAAACCATTCAATCAACCAAATCCTCATTCGATTTTTTGATTAAGGGGATTCCAATTAAGGGAAAACTAGTCCCTTGAAACTAGGATCCCTAATTTTTGGGATCCAAGAGACAAGTACCTTTTAATCAAGGATTGATTGAAGGGAGAGTTGCGATTTTTAGTATAAGTAGAGAAAGGATGAAAGTAAGTACAAGTTTTCTCTTTGGCATAGTCTTTTCATAGGTGTTGATAATGCATTTGAACTGTAGAAGACACTTTGTTGTCATGAAGTTGAATTTATGGATAACTAGGATTTTATTTCCATATTTGAGCACTTGATGGTTTCACTAGTGGTTGTTGTAGAAATCTTGAATAGGGCCCACTCAAGGGAATACAAGG
The DNA here is from genome assembly GCA_032191745.1 of Picea mariana. Lineage (NCBI taxonomy): Eukaryota > Viridiplantae > Streptophyta > Pinopsida > Pinales > Pinaceae > Picea > Picea mariana. The sequence continues at coordinate 50,809 of JASDQU010014053.1, read as the reverse complement.
AACCCTCATTATTGTACCATTCTCAATTCTACAGTAATTTACAGTTTCCTATAGTAATTTCATGCAATTTCCTTTTAAGACATTTCAATTCTGCAATTTCATTTTTGTTTATTGCATTGACATCTCTTTAAATTATGGTGTTAAACATCTTGGTTAATCTCATTGGAATCTAAAATAATCATTGTTTGACATTTTTAGAAGATTGAATGGTGTTATCCATGTTGTCTTCCTCCTCTTGAAGAGTGGTGATTATCACTTCCCTCATCCACTACTCTTGAATTGAGATATAGGAGTGTGGGTCACCATCCTAAGTGAGCAAAGAGATAAAAGAAAAGGGACTGAGACTAATGATATTTTTTACTATTGGATTGAATTCTACACCCTTTAGTTTTAGCATCACTTCATTTCCTAGTTTCTAGATAATTTAGATACATATATTTTGAGTAGGTTCTTGTTGTTGACTTAAGGTACATGATGGTGAAGAGGTTGTTACACCTATTAAACGTTACCTTACTAATTGTTAATAGCTTTGTTGATTTATCCCTGTAGCAGCCAACTAAGTGACTCTATAATCTCTCTTGCTTCTCATAAGAAAAGGGAGTGAAGGTTATGAGTAGAATTCCTTAAAGGAAAGGCCAACAAATCATTCAGGCCAACCTTAGGTTACACATCATTAATCAATATTACAAGTTATATTTTTCTACAGTAGTTGCACATATAGTGCATAGTACCTCATCAAAGAAGCATGTCCATGGTTTGATAAATTAAAGTCAAGCGAAGGAGTTCAACAATCTCTTTGTAATTCATGTTGTAATTGTTGGATATATGAAGAATGACAAGGAAATCAATTCTAAGCAGGTAATTATCAGATCAATCATGATGACCTCTCATGTTTCAAACTATCACATTCATTTGAATTATCAAGAGAGAAGGAACCTAAACTAAAATTGGCAAAGAAGTATACACTCGGGATTGAGAGAAAAAGGTGTCATAAGTCCATGATTGCTACTAAATTAAAATCATGGTAAGAAAGAACTGAAGCAAAACCAAAATTAGAGTAAAGCTTGAAGTTATCCACCAAATACTGTTGGCCATAGTTGCAGGTTTACATAATTTCATAGTCTACCATTTTAAGAGGTTAGTTTTCAAAAAGTTGAAGTTTTGTTCTCAATTTATTTGCCACTACAAGGTTTATGATTTAGCAAGGGTTTCTTAGAAAATTAATAGTACATATATATAATAAAAAAACTCACACAATGACGCAACCCCCCCCTCCCCTCCTGGGGGTTGCACAACCTCCCGGTCAAGGATATTCAATTATCTGAGCCAAATCATCTCTTAGGGACCCTGCTAGCCCCACAAATCACTTTACATGGGCCCCTTTTCCTCCTAGGCACAAGTCCTATGAGACCCACGGGCTCTTGCTAAGCCCATGTTCTCTTCTGAAAAATTTGAATGACGGGCGCTAGCTCCCTATGTTGGGCCCCTTCTTCTTCACCTAACTACGGGTTATGACCTCGAGCCAGTCCTCTTCGCAACTCCATGCTTCGAAGCTTTTGCTAGTAGCTTGCTCCCTTTTTCCCGATCTCTGAATCAACGAATTTTACCAGGAACCTATCTATAGTCCACGTCTCTCCCACAACCAATGGTTGTGATCTAATTTGGACTCTGGCCTTCAAGTATCTTCCCTCTCTGCTCTCTTCTTTGTTCTGGATTACCTTTCCTCCAAAATACACGGATTTCCATCATGTGTCCTTCTGGATCCAACGGTCCAGATCTACTCCGCTCTTCGCGACTTTGCAAAGATTTCTCTTTGCACCACGCAAATATTCTGAAGTTCTTTCTCGCAAACTCTAGAATATTCTGCCACATCCCTCCCAACAATCAAGGTCCAGGATCGACTTCGGGTTTCGGAGCTTCGACAATCTTGCACTGTGCTCAATGGAAAACTCTCGAAGAATGATTTCTCTGGACTTCTAGATCTCTTTCCACTTGTTCCTATGAACAATGGATGACCTTGCTTGGCTTCAGGACTTCAGGACTTCAGTGAGTCCTTACTCCTGTGCACACTTAGCACTTCTCCCATGGTCCAAAACTTGGACTACTCTCCACCTTCTGCACTCTTTGTAGAGACTTTGTGTGCGACGACACTAATCCTCCTAAGCTTTGGGACTTGGAACGAGTCTGTATCTGGCACCCACCTTGTGCTATCTCTTATGAGATTTGAACCTTCTTAGTCTCCTAAGGGTCTTGGCCCTTTGCTTCCTTCAACAGACTTTCTGGTTCTCTCCTAGTACACTGTGCACTCCTCTGAGCTTCTGAACCTGAAACATGTTCACCTCTGTGCACTCTTTGCACTTGACTGGCCTTCAGACGCTTCAAAATTTCAACACTTCATCTAAGTGTTGGCCTAGTGCACTCTTTGCACAGATATTCATCCTGCTTTCTGAAATCCTTAAGGTTCACCAAAGCAACTCCTACATCCGCTCAATGCACACTTGCATAGCTTCTTTCCCTCAGAGTGTTCTGTAACTATGGGTTTTCCTCAAATTCTCCAACACTTCAGAATGTGTTGGTTTTGTGCACTCCTTGCACCTTCTCAATGCCCTCCTCGCAGAGTTCTACAAAGTATTCAGCAACTCTGTGTTACACTTACTCCTGCGTAGAATTTCCTCCAAGGTATTCAACAACCTTGATTTGTAATTCCTCTGGTGTGCCCTCCTGGCACGTTCTTCTCTGACTCGTAAGAGTTCATATGCGCACCCCTTGCATTGGCTACAAAGTTTCCAATACCATTTTGTGCACTCTTTGCATAGCCTAAAGAACTCAGAACAAACCCAACAACTCTCAAACAGATAGAGAATTTTGTCTATCCCTGTAGATGGAAACCTATCATACACATCTACAACATACATTCATAAACACACACATAACATTCATAAAACATGGGAAAATATACACATAATCATATGCAGGAAAAACTTCTCTCTTTTCATTAAATTGAATGTCAATTTATAGTGTGTATAGGCTTGGACTGCAATAAAGTCTCAGTTCTTTCTCCTTGGCTTACAATGGTTTTCTCTCCACCTACAACAACCTCAACTGGGCATATGTTACAAAAATTTATACAAGAGGAGACTCATCGAGTCTTTCCCTCCAACTACTCTAGTGGTGTCTAATCACCATCAACATGCCTATCTACGGAGGAAGATTACAATGAGTGGAAAATCTAGTCCGAATCGGATCTAGATCCCTCCTACTATCAACCATTTAAGGTGACCTTATCTATAGGTTGTACGAAGGCATGACTTGGCTCTTCTCAAGCCTTACAACATTTACTTTCACTAATTACATTTAAAATTTAAAGTCCGAGGGAAAAATGAGAGGGTTGGCACCTCTCCCCTCCTTGAATGTGCACCAATGTGTTGAATAGTTAGTGCGTGCTCAGGTGGAGCGATGCTCCTGCATCACATAAAATTTTGCAATATGGGAGGAAGGTTGAACACAAGGGGACCCACATAAACCTCAAGACTCTACAACAAATCTGAGGTGGTATAGAGCTTTCAACAGTCAAATTGGTTGGAATACTTCAACAATTTGCAAGGGTACAATGACAATGTAGCCATGGAATTTTCCCTGAACTTCCACAACATCAAAAACCAGGAATGCATCACCTTAGTAAAAGGATTGATAATATAGGTTGATGAAGTTATGATCATCAAATTATCAAGGTTTGTCATAGGATTACCTTGGGACAAGGAGGATAGACAACTTAAGTTTCAGACTAGGTTTTACCAATAAATCAAATGAAGAAAGAGATCCAAATAACTAGGATTAATTAGCCGATAATTCCATTAATGAGATTTAAACCCTAATGGTCGAATTGTAAAGAGAATAATGAATATAACTCACATGAAATTCATTAATATAGATGATGAATCTCTTTGGGATAAAGTGGAGAGTTGTGATAGGCCTCCAAGAGAGATGCATGTCTTGAAAATACCTACACATGAAACTCTAATTCTTGCAACACAAGAGTGGAATTGATCTCCAATATCCACTACAAGGGTGTGTGTGTGTGTGTGTTTATTGTTGTAAATATAAATCAATGAAAATTCATAATAGAGAGACCCTAGTGCCCTCAATAGTGATTATACCTCTCTCACCCTACTACGATGGAACCTCCCTTGATGTTGTAAGGTTAAAACTTCCAAAGTATGTGTTGAACTAAGCCAATGATGACACCC
>JASDQU010014053.1:31122-46512 GCA_032191745.1 Picea mariana | reverse complement strand
TGTGCAGAGATGTGTCAATTTGGATGTTCTTTCTCCTTCAGGATTCCAATTTCCTGGTGGTCAGATGTAGATGAGTTCATTTCATAGAGAGGATGTTAGGTTTATGTGTTATATTATCTCGACACTATCACACTCTAGCTCTGATGGGAATAACATTAGTTTCTCTTTGATGTATTATGTAGATATTTTAGTGCAAAGGCCCCAATTGATTAAGTGGTCGCATAATTTTTTTGATCTAGTTTTGTCTTGCATTGGATCGTTGTCACACCATTTTAAATGGGAGGATATTCTTCCCATTTGGGCCACAATTGTTTACATTATTTTCTTAGAGGGTTCATTCCACTTGACCAAGAGTACTCTTCTTTCCTACTAGGCCTATGCTTGATGTATGTATGTGCATGTGGGGGCATTTGTTTCTCAAGAAGGGCCATTTGGAGTTCGTGAAATCTGATATGTAGGGATGTATGTGATTTTTTGGCTAGAGAGGAAAATCATGTCCTCGATATTGTACAGTACACATATGCAGGGATGGATTGGAGAGGATGTTCAAACATCATATTTATGGCATTTGAGTCACTAGATCAGAGACGTAATATTATCATTATGTTTTGATAAATCTAGTTGCATATTTTTATGTCTTATTTAATGCACATTTAATTTATTGTAACATTTTGTTTCAGTTGTCTTATTATTATTATCTATTGTTTTTCAAATATTGGCACATATGTTGGAGATGATCCTCCCCAATAGAATGAGTAGATGGAGGAGGCATAGGACCAACCTACAGTACATAGATCATGCATGCCATACAGGTTAGATCAAAGAGTCTGGATAAAGGTGGCGGATCCCCTATGTGGTGTCATGATTAGTCACAGAGTCGTACCTGCATAGATTAAAGACATATTATAGGTACGATATCTCTCTACAATATGGATGACTCTTCCTCATGACATGACATTGTTGACACATCATATTTTCGATACCTTCAACCTCATTGAGAGATTGAGGGATCATGCTCATGATTCTACTCCATTTTTCTCATCATTGGCCCCATCCACATCCTCTACTCCACCACATGGTCCTCCTCCTCCTCCTCCTCCTCCTCCTCCTCCTCCCCCTCAACGTGTGTTTACTCCATTCACATGCGATTATCCTCCTCTTCCCACTCCACATGTGTTTGTACCATCCACCTATCCTCCTACTTCTCCTCCACATGCATCACAATCCACTAATTCTCCTCCTCCTCCTCCTCCACTTGTGTCACCATCCACCTTTCCTTGTCCTTCTCCTCCAAATGTATCATCATCCATCGATCCTCCTCCTCCTCCACATGTGTCACAAGCTTTTGATGCTTTGGACATTATGTTCACAACGAGTACTATTGCACATATTGATCTTGATAGAGAGACATGTGATAGTGTACTTTTGTCGACATTTATTTCTAAAATAGGTATTGATAGACCCTCTTCCTCTTGTGCTAGAGACATTGATGCATCTAGCTATGGTGGTGGACCTAGTTAGTAGTGTTACTAATTTACATGTATGGTGATTGTTTTATATTTGACTTGATATGTATATACAACATGTTTATTGCAGATTTTGTTGAGATGTATGTTTGACATTTATATTGGTATATATATTGCTCATGTATATTATGTTTTTCATATAAAGTTGTGGTTGTTGTTGTTTGATTTATAAAATGTATTATGGGTATGCTAATGATTAAATTCATTAATGATTTCTCTATTTTTAAATTAAATTTGAAATGTATTACTCATTTATATTTACAGTTTCCATATAATGTTTTAATTTAGTCTTATGAAATCGTTTAATTTGGATTGTGATTACAAAATATCATAATCATTAATGTCATATAATGTTTAACTCTTCTTCCAAGGTAAATTGTTTGTTGTCTAGCAAGATACAATATGTTGATTAAACGTATTTAGAAACTAAATACATAAGTATGATGAGCGAAATGATTGTGATTTGAATAATTATGTCTTTTACATATATTGTAATAATAACATTATAATATAATTATCCACTAATCATAATAATGATGATGTAAAAATAATGTTATTTTTTAATTTTTATTATTCAAAGATTACGAGACAAAGTTATCATATAATTGTTTACTAAAATCATAATTATTATATTTTAATTTTCCAAAGATTTTATTAATTTACTAATATTAAATATAAAGAATAATAATAAATTTTGATCTATACACGTTTAATGAAACAGTTTCATAATTTTTTACTCTATTAATAACATTATGAATCTTCTATTAAAAAAATATGTAAGTATTAGTTGAATCTTCTATTAAAAAAGTATGCTAAGTAATGTATTTCATTGATTTTGTATTAAAATGTATGCAAATATTGGATTTGGTTAATGCATGAAAAAATCAATTTGAATAATTATTTATATGAAATGTTATTTTTCATCTATTTTAATGATAAAGTTATAATAGTTGTTCATTAAATTTATAATAGTTATAATTAATAATTTTTATTATTAAAAAATTATAATTAATTAAATCTAAATTATTAAATATGAAAATGAATTCATTAATAATAATGAATTTCAATCTTTGTTTTCAATATTTGGCTTCCATTCTAACAATTTATATCCAAGCTCTCTTTACTTCTCTCCCCTATCTCTCTAACTCTGCATGCTAATCTCCTAATCATTTTTTTCAAATAAAATATACTTTAAAATAAACATTTACTATTGTATTATACGAATATGTCACCAACTTTGTGATATCTCAATTAATGCTTAGTAATTCAAAGGATAGCATAAACATATGTTAATACAATACAACATAAATTTGCTATAATAAACAATAAACATGACAGCAAAAATATATCAAAACCGTATCTTATGCTTGTACTATTTAATTTATTTTCAATATGGTTCTTGTAAATGGTTGTTAACTTTTCATATCCAACATTATAAAATGAAGAAGAAGAAAAACATAATTGGCCATTATAGATACCCACAATAAAATGACACATCCATAATATAAATGTTGAAACAAAGCATTTACATATCAGTCTTTGTTGCCATCACCCTGATTATCTTCCTTGCTTGGCATTATAACATTTTTGTTCTTAAAAAGATATAGAGATCCCAAATCATGTCTCAGTACAAACCACCAATCTCCATCCAACATATTTGAGTAAAAAAAACACTTAGTTGCAATGTTTTGGGAAAACATAAGGCTCATTAGTTTCAACCCACATTTTTTTAGATTTAATACACATTATCCCATTATCACGATCTTCCTTTACATTTCTCTGGTCGAAGGTATCTCACCACTTGCAACAAAAAATAACACATTGAAAAGATGAGAAGTCGACTTGCATGATCTCTCGTATCTTTCCAATGTAACCTAACTTCCCCTTTATTAGGTTTTGATCATGGTGGCTAGCACAGCTAGATTGATCGAACTCAAGCTTGACTCCACAATCTTATGTGATGTGTCCATTATCATCATACTCAGTCTAAAAATGATGTCCATATGCCTACATAGATGGGAACAAATGCACCTGTAAAAATGTGAACAAAGGACGGTGTCATATGTCTAATAACCCAAGCATTAATAAAAACAGAATACATGTTACATTCAAATGTGCAATATTATAAATTGAACGTGGTACTCGGAGAGTTTCTTACGAATTTGTTGCACCCGATCTCTATGTTTAGTGCATCCATATCTTCTCCGTGTGGGTTACGACTACACACTGCATATTTCTCTTGTATCTGGTCAGCCACCCAGCTATTAGGACATATTTTTGGCATATTTATTTTAAATGATCAGGATAAGGCATGCTTATACCATTCAACTGTATGAATGATTTCCTGTCACTGTCAAATTTCCTTAGTTTATCTTCATACAATGCAACCCATGGTTGTTTTTCCTCCATGTTGTAAAAAATGAATTTATTGATGGCATCAGTTTCAAAATTGTTTATGTATACAAGAATTCAAAACGAATAGTATGAGAACAAATATATTTTATCAACTTTAGTGTAAATAGTTAATCTATACAAATTTGAAAAAAAATAAGCGAGTTACTCTTTAATCAAGCACCTTTTCCTGATCATTTGGAGTATCTCCCCTTCACTTTTTTCCTCATCCCATTGGTCATCCCAAAAAAATTCCCATGGTGTGCCATCAATTTGTTTGATGTACTCATTGTCATAATATAATGACCCATATATTATATACCCCACTTCCATAGATCCCTCTGGTTTTTCCCTTTGTCGAACAAACCCCTTCAATTTTTTCATTTACCTCTCTAAGAAGAACATCCAATGACATGAGAGCACCCCAGCTAATTCAACATCATTAGGTAGGTGAACTAAAATATGGACTTTCAAGTCCATAAATGCATGGGCATTTCCTTCTCAAACATAGAAACAATCTCAGCTATCTCTCAACGCCACCAAGAAATGATATTCATATGAATCTCCTTTGATGTGATCTAACATACAAATGAAGATAATTTTGATATGGTACATCGCAGGTCCTTGGGGAATTCATGGTTCACACAACCATGCACAAGAAAAGGATAACGACACTACAAAATAGACACACACATTATTAATTGCCATAAAACTGTGAGTGCATAGCATATTTTTGCCCGCGATATAGAAGAGGAGTCATGTGTATTCGACATACATACCCTTAGAAGGTTCATATGGTCATGTGATTTCAACCCTAATAAATTCCCTTCTACAATGAAGCAACGTCGTAGAGTCAACCCATATAAAAAAAAAATCCTTCACACCCAATATAACATCCTTCACCATAGGAAGATCATATTTCTTCAAAATCCATGGGACATCACTCTCTTTAAAGACCAAGAGGGACCAACCTCTCCTCTAGTTTATTTTCTTTGTCAATGTCTCTTGTTAGTATTTGAAGAAATAATATATCTCCTAACAACCAATGTGTCACTTTTATTTGATGATATGTGCATCCATAAAGAAGATGATTTTTTTTTTGAATATATACATGGGATATAGTAAGTGTCCAATCACAATTTTCTCCCAATATGGAAGCTCATAAAATACAAATTCCTTTTCATCCCAATGGATATTTTCTCAACATAGGTGTAAAAAAAATCAATATCATCGAACATAGGTTCCCCATTTGAATTAAACAAGTTTGAAATTTCCTTCTCCTTCTCTGTGTCATATTCCATAATCCAATCTTCTAGTGTTATTATTTCATGTCTTTGGGTTCTCTTTGGTTTACCACTGAAATCATATGCAACTCTTCTATAAGGGTGGTGTTCTAGGAGGAATACCCTCGAGCAGTCATACATCGGATTTCGTAAGTGGTTGGACCACCTAGCTTTTATAGAAGGTCCACAACTTTTACATCTATGATACCCTTTTGTTATAAGACCTACGATGTTATTGTATACAGAAAAAGTTAGTGTCAAAAATAAAGTTGCACAAAATTAAGTACGCCAAATAACATTATAGATATAAACAAATCAATCAACATGATTACCAAAGAAAATTCCCAGTCCTAGATAATCATGCATGGTGTACACACATATTTTGTATAATGTAAAAGACCTTTCCATTGGGATGGTCCTTGATACATCATGTACATGTATCTCTTCCCATAATTTATTGAATTCATTGATTAGTGGTTGGAAGTAAACATACATTATCTTCACTTGTCTTCTACCCAAGACTATAAGAGCTAGCATAAGATATTGTTCATTCTTCATGGAAAATCATGGGGGGATATTGTTATTGATCACTACCGTTGGCCAAACAAAATAGTTGGTTTTTTGGAGGGAATATGGGTTAACTCCATCCATGGATATTCTCAATCATAGGCTCTGCACTTCATCCCTAAATTTATTGGGTCGTGTATCCTCTATATGCTTCATGGCTATTGAATTTGTTTGGATTCACATAAATCCTTGATCACTTCTATGTGAGGCATGTCACCAATGCAACACAACGAATTGTTTGCAATGAAAGATCCTTTTAATCTTTGGAATTATAAGCATGTGTCTTAATATCTTATGAGGAGGACCATGTGCCTTACCCTAGTTTTTATATTTATGGTACCTGTCACTCCCACATTTTGGATATATCTCTTTGTCAACATATTCATTTATATATATAACACAATCATCTGTACATGTGTGGTACGATATGTATTCAACACCCAACATTTTCATCATTTTCTTTTCCTTTGCTCAGCTATCAGGAAAGAAATTATCACTTGGAAGTACCTTATCTTTGAGTAACCTACAATTAGTTGGAAATACAAATGTACACTATCATTAAGCATGAATAAAATCAATCGTTTTCTTCCTTTGTTGTGTGACAATATTCATTAAAAAATTAAGGGACTTAATGGTTAGTTACCTCAAAAGTGCCAAGAAACATGCCTCCGACATACCATACATAACTTTCAAGTTGTAAAGTAACATTATTGTCCCTATTTGGGTAGACCTTGACCCTTGTCGACCAAAGAGAGGGGCGGTGGAAGCATATTTCAATCTTTCGAAGAAGGTATCTACATTGACATTAGTGCCATCCCCTAGTTCATCTTGTTGGAATGCACATAACAACATTCCCTCCATGGATTGGGTATACCCTAAGAAATCATCCATACCAATCTTCATATCATTGCTTTCATCCCCAACATGTGAAGAGCTAGTGTTATTGTATAGGTTTTGAATTAGTGACTCGGGACGTAGTGGGAATTGAATAGGTGGTTGATTCAGGCATTCTCGATATGCTTCATCTTCGAGCTATGCTCGTTTAGTAGCAATCTCGTAACTTGAAATCATAGTGGGGTGCAATGGTATATGTTAGACAGGTCGCTCGTCGTCAGAATATTGATTGTAAAAATATTGAACATTACATCGATAATATCAGTAACACAATGCATTTAATATGTTCAAACATTATACCAAACATTTAATAGAAGCGTGATTTTTCTTTCCAATAATAAACATGTATGTGTGTAGCTCGAGCGATGACAATAGTTCAAGTGATGAATGACAATCAATATAATTGATTATTGCTGGAAGTTGTATGTTTTGGAATATTTATCTGTGAAAATCAGGGATTTTATTTAATGTACTCGACATATTGTCCCAATTGCATGAGGACATGTTACCAATAAGTGTGATAATTACATATTGATTGTACATTGATTATTGTGGACCTTTACATTGTCTCATTTTGTAAGACCATGGGTTATTCATATACAATAAAATGGGTTTCTTATTTTATTGCATTGTCGAATGTTGTAAAATGTTACGTTGTTGATTAATTAATATGTGGATGATTTACATTGTTACAAATAATAAGGGTGTAATCCGTTGGATAACACATTAATGAAATCATGATATCAAAATACAATAACAAAAATATTAAAAAATATATTATTATAAAAAATATTTGATTTTGAGATGATTAATTGAAAATTTGTAGAAAATACAATTAATTAAAATATATGCATATTGGTGTATTGTATTCTTATGAACTCACTAAATGGTGCATGCCATGATATATAAATTTGTGTGTGTTAAGGATTTATATGCACCAGTGAAAAATATTGAGAAAAAACATTGTTGCTTAAATGATATAATATGTGATTATATTTATCGCTTCAATATTTTACGATGTGCATGTTTATAATATGCACTAGTTCTCTAAATATCATATACACACCAGTTCTTTTAATATAATATATGCACCAGTGCATTTAATATAATATATGTATTGGTGCATTTAATATAATATATGCATCATTGCATTAAGAGCATCGACATCTCATCTTGAATATTCAAAATTTCACTACCCTTCAGTGCACAAATTAATATACACACTGAGACACACGAATTATATAATCATTGGGGCATGAATAACATGTAAAATCACTAGTACATTAATTGGCATATGAAGCATATGTGCGGCATACGCAAACAATGTGGAACTGGTGCGTAAAACTTATAAGAGCATCGATGTTGCATACAACAAAAAGGTAAATCTGGTGTGCATTATATATACAAGCATCGATGATTTTTAATTTATCTATATGCACCGATGCTTTGTATTAAGGGCACACTAGTGTGTTTATTACCAATAAAATCACCGACAAAATAACCTCCACTACAACCTTTTCCCACCCAAATTTTGTTAGTTATATGGAACATCCACTAAAACCTTCGCTTGGAATAGTAGAGGTTGTCGCGGAGGATTTTTAGAAAATTTCACCAAATATTGTAACACTAAAAACCTCTGCAAAAACCTCCACTACAAGGTGTTCTCCTTGTAGTGAAGGTCCTAATAAAAAATTAACAAAGGTACAAGACATAAAAGGATTGGAATCCTCTGAGAAAAATGAGGCAAAAGCAAAAAATATCATGAGTGAATTAGAGGAAGCCAAGTCTAAGGAAAATTATGGTAGAGACTAAGAACAATATGGAGAATATTGGTGAAAGTATTGACCAATTTCACCTTGAGGAGTAATTGGCTAACTCACAAGAAAAATTCCATATCATGGAGATGTAAATTATGGACCACAGAAAACAACTAGAAGCAGAAAATAAGAATTTGAAGACTGAACTAGCCAAAACCAAAGAGGAATTGGTTATCAAGAATGAAAATATTGAGATCTTGGAAGAATCCATCTTCAATACGGTATAATTATCAAGGGATATGTTGAGTTGTAGACCTCCAACTAAAGTATGCACTCTTTTTCTTAAGGAATAGTGGCACAAATTTCAGTTGAATAGATTAGTTATCCAACTTCCTTAATGAGTGGATACCCCAAAGGAATTTATAGAGACATTTTAGTAGGTAAATGAGAATTATAGAACCTATATGAGTGAGTTCTATCTATGCAAAATTGTACTAACTCATCCCTACAAATGGTCACCAAACCCCTATGTAAGAGAAGTCTAGCTCAAAGATTTGTGCTTATGGATCCACCACAAGGAACTAAGGGTTGTTGAATTCCAAAAATACAGGCAGGAAGAAATAAACATGACATATAGCCATGACATAAAATGCAAAGATGATTTCTATTTTGGAGGAGAAACGGAGAGGGGCATTTTTCCACTATGAAACCACATCGCACAATTAGAGTTTCAAGAGATAATTCACTCCAAGCTTGAAAAATTAGATGGGGTGGGATTCCTCTTAATCTCTATAAGATAGAGACTCAATCTCCTCAAAATATATAGGCTTCCATGTTTAGGGCACAATTGTGCAAATAAACTTTGAGAAAGATAAAGCTCAAATGCATTGGGATAAATTTCAATCCTCCTCTCCTATTACACCCCATACCTACAAGAGAAATAGATGAGGAGAAGGAAAGGAAATATTGGAAAGAAGTAGAGAAGAATGCAGGATACCATGGTAGGTGTGACATCACACAATTAGTATTGTATGATCTTAGGCATGCTTGCAAGAAATATCAAGATGAGCCAGCAGAGCAGGAAGAATGAAGAGCAAGTTGTATGGAGGTATTTTTGGTTGCACAAGGATGTGAAAAACTTCCAAGGTTGGGGTTGATGATGGGCCACCAAATGATAGTATATTAAGGCCCATAATACATTTGATATGACCCTTTTTGTACCTAAAAGACTAAATATTGCATTACTGGTAAAAATAATATGGTAAATATGAAACATCTTAGGTTATGCATATTGAATTTTTTGAATGATTGAATTTATGATTTTATGTGTTGTACTTTAGTTTACATGTGATTTTTGATGGATTTGTGCATTTTTGAAGTTGTGAGATAATGATTGGTACAAGTAGGTCAAACCCTAAGGTTGATCTCCATTAACAAGAAATTAAAACCACGTGAGGGAAAAAGGAGGTTGTGTGTCCTCTCTTACCTATAAGGGAGCAAAGAATTCAAATAAATCAAACCATTCAATCAACCAAATCCTCATTCGATTTGTTGATTAAGGGGATTCAAATTGAGGGAAAACTAATCCCTTAAAACTAGGATCCCTAATTTTTGGGATCCAAGAGACAATTACCTTTCAATCAAGGATTGATTGAAGGCAGAGTTGTGATTTTTAGTATAAGTAGAGAAAGGATGAAAGTAAGAACAAGTTTTCTCTTTGGCATAGTATTTGCATAGGCGTTGATAATGCATTTGAACTGTAGAAGACACTTTGTTGTCATGAAGTTGAATTTATGGATAAATAGGATTTTATTTCCATATTTGAGCACTTGATGGCTTCACTTGTGGTTGTTGTAGAAATCTTGAATAGGGCCCACTCAAGGGAATACAAGGAACCCTCATTATTGTACCATTCTCAATTCTACAGTAATTTACAGTTTCATATAGTAATTTCATGCAATTTCCTTTTAAGACATTTCAATTATGCAATTTCATTTTTGTTTATTGCATTAACATCTCTTTAAATTATGGTGTTAAACATCTTGGTTAATCTCATTGGAATCTAAAATAATCATTGTTGACATTTTTAGAAGATTGAATGGTCTTATCCATGGTGTCTTCCTCCTCTTGAAGAGTGGTGATTATCACTTCCCTCATCCCCTTTAGTTTTAGCATCACTTCATTTCCTAGTTTCTAGATAATTTAGATAGGCATATTTTGAGTAGGTTCTTGTTGTTGACTTAAGGTACATGATGGTGAAGAGGTTGTTACACCTATTAAACGTTACCTTACTAATTGTTAATAGCTTTGTTGATTTATCCCTGTAGCAACCAACTAAGTGACTCTATAATCTCTCTTGCTTCTCATAAGCAAAGGGAGTGAAGGTTATGAGTAGAATTCCTTAAGGGAAAGGCCAACAAATCATTCAAGCCAACCTTAGGTTACACATCATTAATCAATATTACAAGTTATATTTTTCTACAGTAGTTGCACATATAGTGCATAGTACCTCATCAAAGAAGCATGTCCATGGTTTGATAAATTAAAGTCAAGCGAAGGAGTTCAACAATCTCTTTGTAATTCATGTTGTAATTGTTGGATATATGAAGAATGACAAGGAAATCAATTCTAAGTAGGTAATTATCATATCAATCATGATGACCTCTCATGTTTCAAACTATCACATTCATTTGAATTATCAAGAGAGAAGGAATCTAAACTAAAACTGGCAAAGAAGTATACACTCGGGATTGAGAGAAAAAGGTGTCATAAGTCCATGATTGCTACTAAATTAAAATCATGATAAGAAAGAACTGAAGTGAAACCAAAATTAGAGTGAATTGATCAAGCTTGAATTTCTCCACCAAATATTGTTGGCCATAGTTGCAGGTTTACATAATTTCATAGTCTACCATTTTAAGAGGTTAGTTTTCAGAAAGTTGAAGTTTTGTTCTCAATTTATTTGCCACTACAAGATTTATGATTTAACAAGGGTTTCTTAGAAAATTAATAGCACATATATATAATGAAAAAACTCACATAATTATGCAGCCCCCCCTCCTCTCCTGGGGGTTGCACGACCTCCCAATCAAGGATATTCAATTATATGAGCCAAATCATCTCTTAGGGACCCTGCTAGCCCCACAAATCACTTTACACGTGCCCCTTTTCCTCCTAGGCGCAGGTCCTGTGAGACCCGCGGACTCTTGCTAAGCCCATGTTCTCTTCTAAAAAATTTGAATGACCGGCGCTAACTCCCTATGCTAGGCCCCTTCTTCTTCACCTGACTATGGATTGTGACATTGGGCCAGTCCTCTTTGAAACTCTGTGCTTTGGAGCTTTTGCAAGTAGCTTGCTCCCTTTTTCCAATCTCTGAATCAACGAATTTTCCCAAGACCCGATCTACAGTCCACGTCTCTCCCACAACCAATGGTTGTGATCTAATTCAGAATCTGGCCTTCAGGTATCTTCCCTCTCTTCTCTCTGCTTTGTTCTGGATTACCTTTCCTCTGAAATATGCGGATTTATGTCATGTGTCCTTCTGGATCCAACGGTCCATATCTACTCCACTCTTTGCGACTTTGCGAAGATTTCTCTTTTCACCATGCAAATATTTCGAAGTTCTTTCTCACGAACTCTCAAATCTGCTGACACATCCCTCCCGACAATCAAGGTCCAGGATCTACTTTAGGTTTCGGAGCTTCAACAATCTTTCACTGTGCTCAACGAAAAACTCTCGGAGAATGATTTCTCTTGACTTCTAGATCTCTTTCCACTTGTTCCTCCGAACAATGGACGACCCTGCTTGGCTTCGGGACTTCAGGACTTCGGTGATTCCTTACTCCTGTGCACACTTAGCACTTCTCCCACGGTCCGAAACTTGGACTACTCTCCACCTTCTGCACTCTTTGTAGAGACTTTGTGCACGACGACACTAATCCTCCTAAGATTTGGGACTTGGAACGAGTTTGTATCCGGCACCCACCTTGCGCTATCTCTTATGATATTTGAACCTACTCAGTCTCCTAAGGATCTCATCCCTTTGCTTCCTTCAACGGACTTTCTGGTTCCCTCCTAGTACATTGTGCACTCCTCTGAGCTTCTGAACCTGAAACAGGTTCACCTCTGTGCACTCTTTGCACTTGACTAGCCTTCAGACACTTCGAACTTTCAACACTTCATCTAAGTGTTGTCCTGGTGCAGTCTTTGCATAGATATTCATCCTACTTTATGAAATCCTTAAGTTTCACCAAAGCAACTCCTACATCCGCTCAATGCACACTTGCATAGCTTCTTTCCCTTAGAGTGTTCCGTAACTATGGGTTTTCCTCAAATTCTCCAACACTTCAGAATGTGTGGGTTATGTGCACTCCTTGCACCTACTCAATGCCCTCCTGGAAAAGTTCTACAGAGTGTTTAGCAACTCTGTGCTACGCTTACTCCTGCGTAGAATTTCCTCCAAGGTATTCAACAACCTTGACTTGTAATTCCTCTGGTGTGCCCTCCTGGCACGTTCTTCTCTGACTCGTAAGAGAAGATTTCATATGCGCACTTCTTGCATTGGCTACAGAGTTTCCAATACCATGTTGTGCACTCCTTGCACAGCCTAAAGAAATCAGAACAAACCCAACAACTCTCAAACAGAAAGAGAATTTTGTCTATCCCTGCAGATGGAAACCTATCATACACATCTACAACATACATTCATAAACACACACATAACATTCATAAAACACAGGAAAATATACACATAATCATATGCAGTAAAAACTTCTCTCTTTTCATTAAATTGAATGTCAATTTACAGTGTGTGTAGGCTCAGACTGCAATAAAGTCCCAGTTCTTTCTCCTTGGCTTACAATGGTTTTCTCTCCACTTACAACAACCTCAACTGGGCATATGTTACAAAGATTTATACAAGAGACTCATTGAGTCTTTCCCTCCAACTACTCTAGTGGTGTCTAATCACCATCAACACACCTATCTATGGAGGCAGATTACAATGAATGGAAAAACTAGTCTGAATCAGATCTAGATCCCTCCTACTATCAACCATTTAAGGTGACCTTATCTATAGGTTGTACGAAGGCATGACTTGGATCTTCTCAAGCCTTACAGCATTTACTTGCACTAATTACATTTAAAATTTAAAATCCGAGGGAAAGATGAGAGGGTTGGCACCTCTCCCCTCCTTGAATGTGCACCAATGTGTTGAATAGTTAGCGCGTGCTCAGGTGGAGTGATGCTCCTGCATCAAATAAAATCTTGCAATATGGGAGGCAGGTTGAACACAAGGGGACCCACATAAACCTCAATACTCTACAACAAAACTGAGGTGGTATATATCTTTCAACAGTCAAATTGGTTGGAATACTTCAACAAATTGCAAGGGTACAATGACAATGTAGCCATGGAATTTTCCCTGAACTTCCACAACATCAAAAACCAGGAATACATCACCTTAGTAAAAGGATTGATTATATAGGTTGATGAAGTTATGATCATCAAATTATCAAGGTTTTCCATAGGATTACCTTGGGACAAGGAGGATAGACAACTTAAGTTTCAAACTAGGTTTTACCAATAAATCAAATGAAGAAAGAGATCCAAATAACTAGGGTTAATTAGCCGATAATTCCATTAATGAGATTTAAACCCTAATGGTTGAATTGTAAAGAGAATAATGAATACAACTCATGTGAAACTCATTAATATAGATGATGAATATCTTTGGGATAAAGTGGAGAGTTGTGATAGGCCTCCAAGAGAGATGCATGTCTTGAAAGTACCTACACATGAAACTCTAATTCTTGCAACACAAGAGTGGAATTGATCTCCAATATCCACTACAAGGGTGTGTGTGTGTGTTTATTGTTGTAAATATAAATCAATGAAAATTCATAATAGAGAGACCCTAGTGCCCTCAATAGTGATTATACCTCTCTCACCCTACTACGATGGAACCTCCCTTGATGTTGTAAGGTTAAAACTTCCAAAGTATGTGTTGAACTAAGCCAATGATGACACCCTAGGATGAATCAAACAAACCTATAATATTGAAGCCAAGATAGCCATAAGATATCATTGTAGAGGTGTTGGAGATGACAAGTGCAAGGAACCCAACTTGGGGCTTGAGAGGTTGAGAGGGGTGGAAGAAGTTTAGATTATAATTAGAGTATGTACTTGAAAATTGGGGATTTAAAAGATAGAAGAATCTAATCTAGTCTATAAATTATACAAAAGGGATTTAAATGGTATAAATAGGCAAGGGAGTGACCTCAAGACATAAGATAATTTTAGTTTTGTTGTTGGAGGGTTTGATTCATGCCTAATCATCATACCTATTTGTAAGTACAAAAGGGGTTTGGGCTACTATGGTCCTGAAATGAGGCATACTAAGTGACCATGGACACAATTGTGGGGTTTGTGCCCCCAACTGAACCTATGAAGTTAATAAATGACCCATGTGGGTGCCCTAAGGGTCAAATTGAGTCATACTAGTGACCAATGGCTAGAGACCAAGGGGGACAAAGAGATATAAGGAAACCACTTGAGTGTTATACATCCTAGAGAGGTCCTATGTCTAGGCCTAGGAAAGGGGACTCCATGAAGGCTAACCATGAAATTAAAGTAGTGGTTGAGAGGTGTCATATCATCATTGAGCTAGTCACATATGAATAGAACACATGAGTGCACCACAAAATGCATCTTTTAGTGGGTAGGCGTATGTGACTACCCAAACGAAAATCGCATATGCTATACATACCTAATCTCAAAGATTGATCATTGAATCCTAGTGGTAGCTATGATTCATAAACATGTAAATGCATATATTAAGAGTAAGGATAGTTAAATATCATTTTATACATTATCTTACTACATGCACACAGAAAGATCAAGTTTTAGGATAGTCTATTGAACCCTAACAATCATTAGGATTCATGGAGATCTCAAGGATGGATAATACACAAT
>JASDQU010014052.1:134378-145284 GCA_032191745.1 Picea mariana | reverse complement strand
TACATTTTTATGGATTAAATATGCATGTCCTTAGCTCTAATTTTGATCCCATCATCCACCTGATTTTCTTTTCCTTTGATATGTTTAATTTCAAAGTCATACTCACTAATAAATTCCAACCATCTAGCTTGCCTGGCATTTAATGTTGGTTGGTCAAATACATGTTTCATAACACAGTGGTCTATCCTTAGCTCAAATATCCTCCCCATGAGTTAATGTCTCCACATTTTTAATGCATGTACAATGGCTTCTAAGTCTATATCATGTGTAGCATAATTTCTCTCATGCTCTTTTAATTTTCAAGACTCATAGCATACCACATGATCATTTTGACTTAGGAATCCACCGAGCCTTTCCTTGCATGAATATGTTCACACTACAAAGTAATTGTTTGGATTTGCAATATTTAATATTGGCGCACTTGTCAAAATATCTTTCAATTGCTAGAAACTTTCTTCCCATTTTCGAGTCCATTTGAATTTCACTCCCTTCCTTTGCAAGGAAGTGATTGGTCTTGCAATCTTTGAAAACCCTTTTATGAATCTTCAGTAATAACCTGAAAGACCCATAAACGATCTAATATATGTCACATTTCTTGTCATTTCCCATCCTCTAATATCCTCTATCTTCTCAACATCAACTATTATCCCATCTACTGAAATAATATGCCTAAAGTAGTCAATCTTCTTTTGGTAAAATATTCATTTACTTAAATTGGAATACAATTTATGTTTCCTTAAAACCTTTAGCACCGTTCTTAAATCATTTTCATACTCCTCCTTAGACTTAGAGTAGAAGAGAATATCATCTAAGAAAACGATTACAAACTTGTCCAAGTACTCCCTGAACACTATTCATTAGACACATAAAAATGGCTCAGGAAATTGATATGCCAAATGGCACTATTGTGAATTTGTAATGCCCATACCTCGTTATGAATGTCATTTTGTTAATATATTATTATTTTAACCACACTTGATGATAATATTATCTCAAGTCAATCTTGAAAAATATGCTTGCACCCTTCAATTGATCAAATCGATCATCAATCCTTTGCAAAGGATATTTATTCTTTATAGTGACCTTATTCAGTTGTTTGAAATCAATACACAGCCTCAAGGTTTCATCTTTCTTATTTACAAAAATAAATGGGGCTTTCCAAGGGGACACCCTTTGGTGTATATACCCCTTCTTCAAAATTTCTTCAAGATGCATCTGCAACTCTTTCAATTCTGGTGTGCTCATTTTGTAAGGTGTCTTAGACACTGGGGCATCTCCTAGAACCAAATCAATAAAGAAACAAATGTCTCTTTTCGATGGAAATCCTAGGATTTCCTTAAAAATATCTTTAAAATATTTTAAGACTGGATGGTATTCAAGACTTTCCACTTTACCTCTAGCTTCCTCTTCCATATGGGATGCAAAAATTTGACATCCTTTCCTAAAACTCTTTTTTAGGTGCATGGTTGAAATTTCTCTAACAACTACAACTCTTGGAATACCTTGAATCTTTCCTTGATGTCCTTTCTCATCAAGATAGGATATTGTTTTATTGTAACAGTATAGAAAATATGGTGTTTTCCCAACCTATCCATGCCAATTAGACAATCATATTAACCCAAAGGTATAATGTTCACATATACCTTTGTGTTGAGTCCATTCATGTCTATTGGAAAATATTTAACCAACTCACTAATATTTTTCTTAGCCCCTGTGGCTAACTGAAATAATTGTTGGCCCTTGACCAAGTTTTGAGGAACACTTGGTCATATTTGACCATTTTTTGACTTTGATAGCCTGTCAAAGATGGAGCGCTAGGCGAAACAGAGATCACAGGATCTTGGTCCACTTTTGGGCCCTTTTAGGGTTTTGGGTTAATGTAATGGGAAAGGGATGTCCAGTTGTGGGTTTACTCACGCTTAGGCCCACTTTTGTAATGTATAAATAGAAGGATAGGCAATGCAAGAAGTAGTAGATGTGATTGCTTAGTGAAATTGGTATTGCATCTATGTGATGTTGAATAAGTGCTCTATGTGAACTATGTAAGGCTTGAAAGGCTAAGTGAAAGTTATTATGAGGTTGCTATAGAAAGCTAAGTGGTGTAACGTAAAGAAGAATGATCTAGCGAGCTGCGTAGCTCTTTTGTCCTATGCGAATAAGGGTTTTGGAGGCTTTGTGCTTGTATCAGATTGAAGACAATAATAAAGAAGAAGATGTTGTGGACGTAGCCCCAGGGTGGGGGTGAACCACATAAATCTATGTGTTATGCTCTGTGCTTTGATTCAATGTGTTTTTTCTTATGTTATGTTCTTTGATATATCCATTTATACTCTGTGATTCTTATATATATATGATTGTTAGATATGATGTGTATGAGGATTCTTAGTGCTGATCTACAGGATCTGATCTGGTTTACTATGGTTAAGTGTTGAAATACTGTAGATCTGAGTGTACACCGTGATGCTTTGTGATGTCTGTGAAGTATAATAAGGGTTGAATATTAACAAATGATCTATGTTAAGTGCTCTATAAATGATATAATCACAGATCTATGTCTTGGCCAAGGTTGCAGACACGTGAGTCTTGCAACCACCCCTACCTCTACCTCGAGTGAGACTTCATCTTCTTCATAGGTTTTGCTGAAAGGGTCGGTAGTTAGGGCTTTGTTGGTGTGCTCTTCAGCATTGAACCCTGGGTCTACCCCTGTGCCAACAATAACCAATATTTATTACGCTTACTCCCTTGCAAGTGAAATATTTCAACAATGTTACATTTTATGTAACTATGAATAGCTCCATAATAAATTAAAATTGAAATAGACTGAATATTGATCTTACCTTCCACTTTAATCATGGGGGACTAATATTTTTCTTGCTTGTTTTCCAAGGATGCATAAATCCTTTCCATGCTTCCTACCATATCTTCCATTATTTCAACCTCCTAAATGTTGTGGCCACTCCTCATTATTTCTCCTTTGTGAGGGAAATTCATATACAAGTGATTCCCCTCACATACCTAGCATTATACAAGTTGTTTCCTTGTCCTTTTCCCAAAATAATATTATATCTTCTGCTCATTTTAGGATGACTATCCTTGTTGATTTTCTTGGGACTTGTCCTTGAAAAATGGTGTCGTAAAACCTTTATACATTTTCTCTTTCTTTCCTTTCATCTTGCCATTCCAAGTATTTTGGAATACTAGCCTCCCTTTTCTCTGCTCATAAAGGTGTTTTCCTCTCCTTATGGTCTCCTCCAAAGTATTGGGGTTATCATATTGTATCTTTTCATTGTAGAAGGAGGGTAACCCATTAATAAACCTTTGTATTTTTACCTTATCATCCTTTATGAACTCCACATACTTCAACAATTCAAAGAACCTCTTCTCATAATCATCCATTTTCATGCTTCCCATATTGAGTTCAAAGAAATATTTCATATTCCTTTCATAGTAATTCTCAAAAAAAATATTTCACTTGGAAATRTCCTTTGAACSATATCCATGAGACCTTATTCTCATCATGATGCTTGGCTTTCTTAAGMTGATCTCACCACATGGATGTCTTTCCTTCCAAGTGGTAGGTTGAAATTATTGTTTCTACCCTTGAGGGGTAATCATGCAGATGGAAATATTTATTCATTTCCAACATCCATGCCTCAGCCTCTTCTCCTTTCCTATTCTCACCATTGAAATTAGGTGGCTTGATTTTCTTGAGTTCACCTTGCAAGATGTCTCCATCGAGCCTTCTCCTATATCTCCTGACAAGAGACATGCTTGGGTTTCTCCTATCCCTCAACTATCATGAGCTCTCCTAGTGGATTACTATGGGGAATGATGCAACCTTCTTCTACTCCTTGAATACATTTAATTCCCATGATCATCTCTTCTGCTATGGGATTTGGATGCTGTCATGTTTTTAGCACTAGCTTCTTCCTTTGTGACGGAGTATTTATTGGCCTGCTTCTGCAACATGTTCAATGTTTGAAGTATATCTTCTTGAGCCTTCACAATATTTTCATTATATTCCCTATAAATTTGTACTTCTCTCTACAGAATTCTCATAGTTACAGTCTCATGCATGTCTCTTCTTCCTTTAGACTCTATCTCAACATTTCCCATGCTGACCATGCAGACCACTAAATTGTTCCTCATGATTGTAGGACCCTTAGGCATCTTCCATGGTTACAGTTTTCATACAAAAACCAAATTTCCTTCATGTACCTATAAATTATGTAATAAATGTGCATGAAAATATTTTTTTGTTCGAAAAAAATATATACATACACAATTTTGGAAAAGAATGCATAAATTTCTATGTTCTTTAATTCCACCATTCATATTATTTTGTGTTAACTGTAACTTATACTGCCCAGGTCAATTTTTTGGGTTGATAGATGGATTCTCCTCTCCAAGAGATTTCCAAAATATACTTTATTTTTCAATTCTAAGCTTTGAGCAGAAAGTTACAGCTAGCTGAATATTTCTGATTTACACCTTTTGTACAGTTTTCATTTTGGTTAAATTAATCCCAAACACCAACTTCTACCACTCGTAGAAGTATATCTGTCAAGAACTAGGAAAACCTTTGTCTAAGACATAGATAATAATGATGACAAGGAATTCATAAAAACTCTCATATTTTTTATTTGATGTTCCGTTCAAAACCTATAGCAATATATAAATGACAACATTGTCCTTTTTCACCCCTTTTCTAGACTTCGAAATTTTAGCCAAACTAATTATCTCTCAAACTGTGCACTTCTCGAAATATTTCACTAAAAAAAAATTGTCTGGATTCATGAGTATACAAAATTTTGAGTAGACAATTTTTTTCATTTTTTTCATCTAGGGGCCCTTTTCCTCCATTGAAAATTCCCAAAATCCCCAAAGAGGTCTGGAATAGTGGATTTTTCCCTATTTCAGCATCCCCGTTCCAAACCCTTTAGAATTTATTCAATTCCTTCATGATTTATTTTAATGTATCTTTTTGGGAACCCCTCAAAGAATTTCAGCTTAATCTGGACCTCTTCCAATGATCTAGAACCAGATACTTAAAAACCATTATTTTGAATTTTCTAACAAATCCAAGTGGAAATGGGCAGTAATCTCATTAGGATCTTGTGCTTATCTCCTCACTATGGATAAAACCTAGAAGTTTCATTTCAACCTAACTTAATAAGCTCTTGTTATGGCCAAAATAAGAAATTGGCTTCAGTCTTTGTTTTTGTTTTTTGAAACTCGTGGATAATATTTCTTGCATGGAAACATGTTGACGTGGCACTAACATGGAATTTATGTGGCACTAATGTGGGTTCACTCACTGGGCCATCGGTCATTGAGGATGTTTCCCCCTCTCCTCATTTCTATGAGTTTTCGATCCAATCAACAGACTTTGGCCCTCCAGGCCACCGGGAACTAGGGAATGCTTCCCCCTTCTCTCACAGGACTTCCCTTTCACTCTAGTCTAGCCCACTGAGCCACTAACCATTGCACTCAACCTTCTAATCAAATTTCCCAATTGACTTCAGCTCGTTCCACTGGTCCATCGAGCACCAGAAGACCCCTATGCAACCCCCATCCAAATATCTCCAGTCTGACGCCAGTCCACTGGCTTGCCAGGGCACCGACCAACCAACCATTGGTTTTAAGACCAATACACCATATTGAATGGCTCTGGTCTGGCCCACCGGTACACTAGGACACAAAAATTTCTTTTCTCTAATACCAAACTGTAACATTCCCAACCATCTAGTTGGGTCATGTTATCTCTATTCTTAACTATGATACCATTTAATTAAATTAATATGCCCTATACATGAACATAATATGTTTTCCTAAAAATATATATATTACATGAATAATTATAACAACAATACCATAACATAAATAACATAATTAATTATACAACATTCATAACAAGCACATAAAATAAACTTATATTTTTTTTTAAATCACCAACTTCATGTAGACCTCAAACATTCCTCCTAGCCATAGACTATGCTACTCATAAACTCTCAGCAGTAGGTCACTCCCTAGATGAGGCTAGAAAATCCACCAGGTAAGGATTCCTAAGCCAGAATAAGGTCCAACCAGCATGAAAAAACTCATGCTGAGGTGCCAACTACTGCAACTAGCCTACAACCTCTCATTTCTCGTATCATATCCCACCCTAGGAAGTGTTCCCCTTATTTGCTCAACATTTCGTTGGCTGCTCCACTTCCCTTCTGGGACTTCAATGGTAGGCCATATATAAATTCTTGGATCTCTGAAGCTATTTACCAGTGCATCGGGAAAGAAATTCTCAATAGTTATCTCACCTGGAGAATATTCTCATGGGCCTGAAAACTCGCTTCTTCAGAATGCACACAAGCCTAAAAAACTACTTATTCAGCTCAAATTACCTAGGTTTTCTAGTAACAATCAGCTCCCAAATATTTCCAAGTAAAGGTATGGTTGATGGATACCAGAGTGTACGTGAGAGGGATGAAAGTGATGAGTGAAAAATGATGGGAGAATAATGGGACCTACACTTTTGATATGCATGTTCCTAACTTGACACTTTTCATGTTGGGAACTACCTTGGGCTCCACTTATGGTGCGTTCCCCCATCCTAAGAACTTAGGATAAAATGTCATATAATTAGACTTTAGGAAATATTAATACAATATTCCCTTGGGATTAATCCTGCTTGCATATCCCCTCTTCCTATACTCTTAGCCCCCTTTTTATTCTATTGGAGTTTTATCCCCCCATAATATTTTTGTATGATTGGTCTACAGCAGGGATGTATTTTTATTAATTGATGTAGACCCTCGACCCTCAGGTCGAGATCCGCCACAGGATCATTCCAAAACCACCTCGAGCTGAAGCGGCTCATTTGATTCCCTGTTGGAACCTTCAATGAATCCTATCCATAGGTCCTTTAGAAACCACACCTTTTGCGAGTATGCACAAGGCGTGAGCTTCACCTCCTCCAAGTGACCACAATGCTCTGACCAAGTCCTTAACACAAGAACCTTCGCAACTCGGAATCTCATGAGTTCGTGAGTCGAAGCTATCGACTCCTCTTTCTCCAAACCTCCGATACCCGAGATTGCGATATGGGTATAGCTCCTCCTGTTAGCGCCCTCTACATATAATCGTAGGCTAGGGCTAACTACTAGCACCTCTCACTACTCACAACTTCATGAATTGAAGTGTTGAGCCCTTGTGTTCCTTCTTCACGAATCCACGAGACACGATAATTCAACAATGGGTTGACTCCTTTCCCAGGCAACATATGTCCACCTATCAACCATGCAGTTCCCCACCTGATGGACGTGCCACATGTTCACCTGAGACCTCGCCCTCAGCACTTCACAACTTCTACAGTAGAAAGTGATTCCTCCAACCTCCGAACCCCCGATACGTGAAATAGCGAAGGTTTTGATCTAACGGTCTTCCTGTGACCTGGATCCAATGGTTGTCTTTGCTCCTCGCTTACTCAGAGCTTCATGAAATCAAGAGTTTGGTCTACCTTCTCCAAACTCCTGAAACCTAAATCTGCAATATGATCCAATGGCTCATGTTGATCCTAGATCATGAGGTGATGGGTTTCATCAGCCTCTAACCACCTTGCATCTTCCTTTGATCCTACAGTCCTCGTGATTTCATGAGTTCTCCATAGAGAATTCTGACCGCCCACCTCTACTCTTATGTGCGGCTTCCCAGGGACTTCTGGCCAATGACTTGGCTCCCTCCTTCTACAGTCATGAGGTTTAAACCTCGCACAGCTTTTCTGGATCCGACGACTCACAGAAAATCGACACTTCTCCCCGAAGTGTCTCCACCGTCTGTTTCAGCTACTCTCCTACACGACCTCCTCCTATCGTCTAGACGTAGACTCCAATGGTCTAGATCTTTTCTCTTAGTGCCAATCCAATGGTAGTTGTATCTCCCTCCTGAGCTTCCACTTCTTTCTTCTCCTTGGAATATTTCTGAAGTATCAAAGGTCTCAGCCTTTGCTTCCTCCTGTGAGCCTGCAACCTTGGTCTCGCCTGTGTTCTTGGGACGCTCCTCCTCCTAAGCTTTGGGACTATGAACCCTTGAAAGGTTTCCTCGAATTCTGCACTCCTTGCAGCTATCGCTCTACACACAAAGGTGTTTTTCCTCCTGAGCTTTGTCAACGTTGAACCTCAAAGAGGTTCTCAACTTCTGCACTCCTTGCAGAGTCTCTGCACGCAAAGGTACTATATGTCCTAAGATTTTCTGTGCCCTTCTCCTGCACTTGACAAGCCTTCAGACAGCTGTCTCTCAACACTTCACTCAAGTGTTGTTCTGGTGTACTCATTGCACAGGTCTTTGTCCTCTGTCCCTTTCTCTCCTTGAAGGGATGGAAGTTCCCTCTTAGCCTCTTCCTGCTCAAGCACTCTTTGCTAAGCCTGCAGGGTTTTCATCAACCCTGTGAAGGTCCTCTTCCTTGGACACTTCTCTATTCGAGATCTCAAAGGAGTTCTCTTTGTGCACATAAGCACCTTCTCAATGCCCTCCTGGAAAATCTCTATAGAATCCTTAGTGATTCTATGTCCTTTCTGAACTCGAACCAGAGTTCTCCTCCTCAATACAACCCGTGCATCTTCTCAATGCCCACCTGGCAGAGTTTCTCTATATTTCTCTCAGTGACTCTGTTTCCCTTAATGAACTCAACAAGATTTCTCTTATGCACTCAGTGCACTTGCTCGATGCCCTCCTAGCAGAGCTATACAGAACTCCTCAGAGATTTTGCCTTCTGCTGTGCTTTCCTCTGCATAGTCCTACCTCCAAGGTATTCAACAACCTTGAGGTTTCTCCTTGAGCCAATGACTTCATCTGGTGTGCCCTCCTAGCACGTCCTTGCCCAAATTCTATATAATTCAAGAGTGCATCTATGCACTGGCTTTCAGAACCCGCAGCATTCTGTCACACCCTCTTGGCATGAAGCCTCAAAAAACCCTAAACCTGAAATCAAAGAACCCACAGATAGTAGAACCTATCTATCCCTTCAAATACACATCTACAGCATATAAAGAACACACAAAGACATTCATAAACACATAAAGACACACATAAACTCATCCAGGAAATCTTCTCTTTATATTAATATGAAGTGCCTCCTTTACAAGGTATTCTTGAGCTCAGACTTTGGCAGAGTCTCAGCTCCTTCTCTCCTCTACTCTAACTCTCGTAGAGCTCTCCTATATCTCTACTCTAACTCAAAACAAGATCAAAAAATCTTTTACATGAGGGGGATATTCAAGCTCTTCCCTCCATCTCACCTACCTTATTCAATTTACATTTAAATTTACATTGAATGGGTTGTCTAGTCCAAATCAGAGCTAGATTCACCCTTACAAACATTTAAGGCTACTCCTAACTAAAGCCTACTCAAAGGCTTGGCTCTATGGCTCCATGGCCTTACATACATTAATTACATTGAAATCAAATTCAAAATGTGAGAGGAATGGTACCTCTCTTCCTTGAATGCACTGAGTGGGCTGGCTGGCTGGCACATGGCTAGCTTGGGAGCGATGCTTTTGCATCATACTCCTCTGCTGTGAAAAATTCACGAGCTCCCCAACATGGCTGTCAAAATCCACCTGGATCCCAAACAACTCTTTGGAGTTGTCCATTTGCTCCACTGCTCTGCTACTGTTGTTTCCTTGCTGCTACTGCTATCTCCCTTCTGCTCAGCTTCCCTTCGCTGGCAGTCTCTTGTGCTGACTTCAATATCAACCTCCTGACCTACTCTATCTCCTCGTCCAACTTCTCCCATGGCTAGCTCTGTGTATGTAGTCTCCTCGGCTGCATTTATTCTCTGCAAATGGGCAGATCATCATGATCTCCCATGTCATCCTCTTCATCCTCTGTGGCACTAAGTGTCCACTCTGCTACAAATTTTAGCTTCGTAGTCCTATCACTGAGTTGTTGCTCAGCTTTTCCCTGTGGCAGCTCTACTACTGCTATATCTCTTTGTGTTGGCTCAAGTCCAACCTCTCCCAGCTGCTCCTTGGGCTGGTATGCTCCTCCTGCATCTGCTTCCAACTTGACTTGTTGGATGTGCATTCTCTGCACTATCACCCTTCTCTCCAGGGTTTCAATCTGCTTGCACAAATCAACAAAGCTCATGCTTTCTGCCTCTTCTCCTTTTTCTGCTGCAAGCTCCAATGCTGCAGTCTTCTCATCTTCCTAGCTGAAAATGTTGAACCATTCCTCGAAATGCTCATCTTCCTCTACTTGTGCAGCCTCTGATGTCTACTCCATTTCTCCGACAGTCACAGCTGGCTGTCTTTTCCCTATTGCTGCATCTGCAACACAGACTCTTGACTCGACTGGGCTCAATGGTAGGAATATATGAATTCCTCCAATGATCAAAATGTCCTTCTGATCTTTTTCCTCTATCAGTTCCTCTGGCTGATCCAAACTCACCTTTGAGTTCATAAGACTTTTACATAGCCTCACCTCTGTTCCCCTGCCCACTTGGGAATCTGGAAACTTTTTGCTACCCTCTTGGCAGTCTATGAGATACTTGGATCCCATCTCATTGCCCTCCTAGCAACATGAAATTTCCTTGTTGTCCTCCTGACAATCTATGAGACCCTGTAGCAATATCATCTCATTGCCCACCTAGAAATTGGAAATTTTTGTTCTGCCCTCTTGGAAGTCCTTGAGATCATTCTGTGGCCTCAGTTCATCCTCAGCATCACTGATATTTATCCCAGTCTCTGGTTCACATACCTGAAACATCTCCTTCTTTTCATCCCTGAGGCTTTCAGCATGCCTCATCCATCTCTTTAACATCCTTTGTTGTCTTTTGGCCACCAATACCTTGACTGGCCATTTTACCTTCATCCTCATGGGCCATTCATACACCCATCATGTTTTTTCATCCTGT
>JASDQU010014052.1:102451-127786 GCA_032191745.1 Picea mariana | reverse complement strand
AGTTTGGTCTGCCTTCTCCAAACTCCTGAAACTTGAATCTGCGATATGATCCAACGGCTCATGTTGATCCTGAATCCTGAGGTGATAGGTTTCATCAGCCTCTAACCACCTTGCGTCTTCCTTTGATCCTACGGTCCTCGTGATTTCGTGATTTCTCCACAGAGAATTCTGACTGCCCACCTCTACTCTTATGTGCGGCTTCCCAGGGACTTCTGGCCAATGACTTGGCTCCCTCCTTCTGCAGTCATGAGGTTTAAACCTCGCACAGCTTTTTCAGATCCGACGACTCACGGAAAATCAACACTTCTCCCCGAAGTGTCTCCACCGTCCGTTTCAGCTACTCTCCTACACGACCTCCTCCTATTGTCTAGACGTAGACTCCAATGGTCTAGATCTTTTCTCCCAGTGCCAATCCAATGGTAGTTGTAGCTCCATCCTGAGCATCCACTTCTTTCTTCTCCTTGGAAGATTTCTGAAGTATCAAAGGTCTCATCCTTTGCTTCCTCCTGCGAGCCTGCAACCTTGGTCTCGCCTGCGTTCTTGGGATGCTCCTCCTCCTGAGCTTTGGGACAATGAACCCTTGAAAGGTTTCCTCGAATTCTGCACTCCTTGCAGCTATTGCTCTACACACAAAGGTGTTTTTCCTCCTGAGCTTTGTCAACGCTGAACCTCAAAGAGGTTCTCGACTTCTGCACTCCTTGCAGAGTCTCTGCACGCAAAGGTGCTATATGTCCTAAGCTTTTCTATGCCCTGCTCCTTCACTTGACAAGCCTTCAGACAGCTGTCTCTCAACACTTCACTCAAGTGTTGGCCTGGTGCACTCCTTGCATAGGTCTTTGTCCTTTGTCCCTTTCTCTCCTTGAAGGGATGGAAGTGCCCTCTTAGCCTCTTCCTGCTCAAGCACTCTTTGCTAAGCCTGCAGGGTTTTCATCAACCCTGTGAAGGTCCTCTTCCTTGGACACTTCTCTATTCCAAATCTCAAAGGAGTTCTCTTTGTGCACACAAGCACCTGCTCAATGCCCTCCTGGCAGATCTCTATAGAATCCTTAGTGATTCTATCTCCTTTCTGAACTTGAAACAGAGTTCTCCTCCTCAATACAAACCGTGCATCTTCTCAATGTCCACCTGGAAGAGTTTCTCTATATATCTCTCAGTGACTCTGTTTCCCTTAATGAACTCAACAATTGTTCTCTTCTGCACTCAGTGCACTTGCTCGATGCCCTCCTAGCAGAGCTATACAGAACTCCTCAGAGATTCTGCCTTCTACTGTGCTTTCCTCTGCATAGTCCTACCTCCAAGGTATTCAACAACCTTGAGGTTTCTCCTTGAGCCAATGAATTCGTCTAGTGTGCCCTCCTAGCACGTCCTTTCCCAAATTCTATAGAATTTAGGAGTGCATCTATGCACTGGCTTTCAGAACCCGCAGCATTCTGTCACACCCTCTTGGCATGAAGCCTCAAAGAACCCTAAACCTGAAATCAAAGAACCCACAGATAGTAGAACCTATCTATCCCTTCAAATACACATATACAACATATAAATAACACAAAAAGACATTCATAAACACATAAATACACACATAAACTCATGCAGGAAATCTTCTCTTTATATTAATATGAAGTGCCTCCTTTACAAGGTGTTCTTGAGCTCAGACTTTGGCAGAGTCTCAGCTCCTTCTCTCCTCTACTCTAACTCTCGTAGAGCTCTCCTATATCTCTACTCTAACTCAAAACAAGAACGAAAAATCTTTTACATGAGGGGGATCTTCGAGCTCTTCCCTCCATCTCACCTACCCTATTCAATTTACATTTAAATTTACATTGAATGGGCTGTCTAGTCCAGATCGGAGCTAGATTCACCCTTACAAACATTTAAGGCTACTCCTAATTAACGCCTGCTCAAAGGATTGGCTCTATGGCTCCATTGCCTTACATACATTAATTACATTGAAATCAAATTCAAAATGTGAGAGGAATGGTGCCTCTCTTCCTTGAATGTGCTGAGTGGGCTGGCTGGCTGGCGCATGGCTGGATTGGGAGCGATGCTTTTGCATCATACTCCTCTGCTGTGAAAAATTCATGAGCTCCCCAACATGGCTGTCAAAATCCACCTGGATCCCAAACAACTCTTTGGAGTTGTCCATTTGCTCCACTGCTTTGCTACTGTTGTTGCCTTGCTTCTACTACTATCTCCCTTCTGCTCAGCTTCCCTTCGCTAGCAGTCTCTTGTGCTGACTTCAATATCAACCTCTTGACTTGCTCTATCTCCTCATCCAGCTTCTCCCATGGATAGCTCTGTGTATGCAGTCTCCTCGGCTGCATTTCTTCTCTGCAAATGGGTAGATCATCATGATCTCCCATGTCATCCTCTTCATCCTCTGTGGCACTAAGTGTCCACTCTGCTACAAATTTTAGCTTCGTAGTCCTATCACTAAGTTGTTGCTCAGCTTTTCCCTATGACAGCTCTACTACTGCTATATCTCTTTGTGTTGGATCAAGTCCAACCTCTCCCAGCTGCTCCTTGGGCTAGTATGCTCCTCCTGCATCTGCTTCCAACTTGACTTGTTGGATGTGCATTCTCTGCACTATCACCCTTCTCTCCAGGGTTTCAATCTACTTGCACAAATCAGCAAAGCTCATGCTTTCTGCCTCTTCTCCTTTTTCTGCTGCAAGCTCCAATGCTGCAGTCTTCTCATCTTCCTAGCTGAAAATGTTGAACCATTCCTCGAAATGCTCATCTTCCTCTGCTTGGGCCGCCTCTGATCTCTACTCCATTTCTCCAACAGTCACAGCTGGCCATCTTTTCCCTGTTGTTGCATCTGCAACATAGACTCTTGACTCGACTGGGCTCAATGGCAGGAATATCTGAATTCCTCCAATGATCATAATGTCCTTCTGATCTTTTTCCTCTATCAGTTCCTCTGGCTGATCCGAACTCACCTTTGAGTTCATAAGACTTTTACATAGCCTCACCTCTGTTCCCCTACCCACTTTGGAATCTGGAAACTTTTTGCTGCCCTCTTGGCAGTCTATGAGATCCTTCGATCCCATCTCATTGCCCTCCTAGCAACATGAAATTTCCTTGTTGTCCTCCTGACAGTCTATGAGATCCTGCAGCGATCTCATCTCATTGCCCACCTGGAAATTGGAAATTTTTGTTCTTCCCTCTTGGAAGTCCTTGAGATCATTCTATGGCCTCAGTTCATCCTTAGCATCACTGAGATTTATCCCAGTCTTTGGTTCACATACCTAAAACATCTCCTTCTTTTCATCCCTGAGGCTTTCAGCATGCCTCAGCCATCTCTTTAACAGCCTTTGCTGTCTTTTGGCCACCAATACCTTGACTGGCCATTTTACCTTCATCCTCATGGGCCATTCATACACCCATCGTGGTTTTTCATCCTGTTGCATCTGCAGTGCAAGTTCCTCCATCCTTGCTCTGATCTCAGCAAGCTCTTTATCCACCTCATCTTTGCTCGGCTGCTGGCAATTTCTCTTTCCATTGCGTCTATGGCCTTCAGTACCCATTTTCTTTCCCTCTATCTGCCCTCCTAGAAAACCTGCTACTGTCACTCTGCAACCCTAAGTGCTTCCAGCATCCCCTACAGTCCTCTCAACTGTCTTCTTAACTATTGCGTACCCGCGAGAAATCACCACAAAGTCTCAATACTCTTCCTTCCTTTGATACCAAACTGATGTGTATCAGAGTATTCTCTTCCTCTGCCTCCTTCTATCTATAGTATACAAACAGAAAGTGTCTCTGATACCACTTTGACGTAGACCCCCAACCCTCGGGCCGAGATCCGCCACAGGATCGTTCCAAATCCACCTCGATCCGAAGTGGCTCCTTTGATTCCCTGTTGGAACCTTCAACGAATCCTATCCATGGGTCCTTTAGAAACCACACCTATGCAAGCATGCACAAGGTGTGAGCTTCACCTCATCCAAGCGACCACAATGCTCTGACCAAGGCCTTAACATAAGAACCTTCACAACTCGCGATCTCATGAGTTCGTGAGTCGAAGCTCTCGACTCCTCTTTCTCCAAACCTCCAATACCTGAGATTGCGATATGGGTATAGCTCCTCTTGTTAGTGCCCTCTACATATAACCATAGGCTAGGGCTAACTGCTAGCACCTCTCACTACTCGCAACTTCGCGAGTTGAAGTGTTGAGCCCTTGTGTTCCTTCTTCACGAATCCATGAGACGCGATAAGTCAACAATGGGTTGACTCCTTTCCCAGGAAACGTATGTCCACCTATCAACCATGCAGTTCCCCACCTCATGGACGCGCCATGTGTTCACCCAAGACCTCACCCTCGACACTTCACGACTTCTACAATCGAAAGTGATTCCTCCAACCTCCGAACCCCCGATACGCGATATAGCAAAGGTTCTGATCCAACAGTCTTCTCGTGACCTGGATCCAAAGGTTGTGTCTACTCCTCACTTACTCAGAGCTTCATGAAATCAAGAGTTTGGTTTGCCTTCTCAAAACTCCTAAACCTTGAATCCACGATATGATCCAACAACTTACAAAAAGCATGATCAACGACTCACGTTGATCCTAGATCCTGAGGTGATAGGTTTCACCAGCCTCTAACCACCTTACATATTCCTTTGATCCTACGGTCCTCGCAATTTCACGATTTATCCAAAGAGAATTCTAACCGCCCACCTCTGCTCTTATGTGTGGCTTCCCAGAGACTTCTGGCCAATGACTTGGCGCCCTCCTTCTACAGTCACGGGGTTTAAACGTCGCACACCTTTTCTGGATCCGGAGACTCATGGAAACTTGACACTTCTCCCCGAAGTGTCTCCACCATCCGTTTCAGTTGCTCTCCTGCACGACGTCCTCCTGTTGTCTGGATGTATACTTCGATGGTCCAAATCTTTCCTCCCAGTGCCAATACAATGGTAGATGTAGCTCCCTCCTGAGCTTCTTCTTATTTCTTCTCCTTGTAAGATTTCTAAAGTATCAAAGGTATCGACCTTTGCTTCTTATTGTGAGCCTACAACCTTGGTATTGCCTATGGTATTGAGACTCTCCTCCTCCTAAGCTTTGGGCCTGTGAACCCTTGAAAGGTTTCCTGGACTTTTGCACTCCTTGCAGCTATCACTCTACACACCAAGGTGTTGTTCCTCCTGAGCTTTGTCAACACTAAACCTCGAAGAGGTTCTCGAACTCTAGGCACAAGGTGCTATCTGTCCTAAGCTTTTCTATGCCCTGCTTCTATGCTTGACAAGACTTCCGACAGCTGTCTCTCAACACTTCACTCAAGTGTTGGCCTGGTGCACTCCTTGCATAGGTCTTTGTCCTTTGTCCCTTTCTCTCCTTGAAGGGATGGAAGTGCCCTCTTAGCCTCTTCCTACTCAAGCACTCTTTGCTAAGCCTGTAGGGTGTTCAAGAACCCTGTGAAGGTCCTCTTCCTTGGATGCTTCTTTATTCTAGATCTCAAAGGAGTTCTCTTTGTGCACATAGGAACCTGCTCAATGCCCTCCTAGTAGAGCTCTATAGAATCCTCAATGATTCTATCTCCTTTATGAAATCGAACTAGAGTTCTCTTCTTCAATGCAACACGTGCATCTACTCAATGCCCACCTAGCAGATTTTCTCCAGATTTCTCTGAATGACTCTGTTTCCCTTAATGAACTCAACAAGAGTTCTCTTCTGCACTCAATGCACTTGCTCGATGCCCTCTTCTCAGAGCTATACAGAACTCCTTAGAGATTATGCCTTTTGTTGTGCTTTCCTATGCACAGTCCTACCTCCAAGGTATTTAGCAACCTTGAGGTTTCTCCTTGAGCCAATGACTTCGGCTAGTGTGCCTTCTTGGCACGTCCTTGCCCAAATTTTGTAGAATTCAGGAATGCATCTATGCATTGGCTTTCAGAACCCACAGAATTATGTCACACCATCTTGGCATGAAGCCTCAAAGAACCCCAAACCTGAAATCAAAGAACCCACAGATAGCAGAACCTATCTGTCCCTACAAATACACATCTACAGCATATAAAGAACACACAAAGACATTCATAAACACATAAAGACACACAGAAACTCATGCAGGAAATCTGCTCTTTATGTTAATATGAAGTCCCTCCTTTACAAGGTGTTCTTGAGCTCAGACTTTGACAGAGTCTCGGCTCCTTCTCTCCTCTACTCTAACTCTCGCATATCTCTCCTATATCACTACTCTAACTCAAAACAAGATCAAAAAATCTTTTACATGAGGGGGCTCTTCAAGCTCTTCCCTCCATCTCACCTACCCTATTCAATTTACATTTAAATTTA
Organism: Picea mariana; assembly: GCA_032191745.1. Classification (NCBI taxonomy): domain Eukaryota; kingdom Viridiplantae; phylum Streptophyta; class Pinopsida; order Pinales; family Pinaceae; genus Picea; species Picea mariana. The sequence goes on along the minus strand of JASDQU010014052.1, from coordinate 121,492 downwards.
CATTGAATGGGCTATCTAGTCCAGATCAGAGCTAGATTCAGCCTTACAAACATTTAAGGCTACTCCTAACTAACACCTACACAATGTCTTGGCTCTATGGCTCCATAGTCGTACATACATTAATTACATTGAAATCTAATTCAAAATGTGAGAGGACTGGTGCCTCTCTTACTTGAATGCATTGAGTGGGTTGGCTAGTTGGTGCATGGCTGGCTTGGGAGAGATGCTCCTGCATCATTAATAATATGAGTATGATTACATATTACATTGTTAGGCTTTCTAGTGAGATGAACCCTGCCAGGCCAATACTCTACTGGATATAAATTGCACAGACCCATACTAGTCTTCTGGCCTAGAAAGCATAATTACCAGTCAATTTGGTAGTTGGGAATTATTTCCTCAAGATTCAATGAGAAGATAGGAAAAGACCCACATAGAAACTTCCTGATCTGACCCATGAAATCTTGCTGGAAAAGGCAAGAAAAGAAAGGTAAAAACCATGGGTGAAGGGAAGAGGAAGAAATGTGAATGGGTCTGAAGAAAAATCGATAATATAAGAGCACCTGAGGCTCTCTTATTCTAAAGAGAACTTATGACTAATTTTCTCTGGTTACAGGAGCACTTGGACAGTGTTTTCTAATCAAGTTGATAAACAAAGTTTCAATGATTGAAAGAACAATCACATCAGGCTCCCTTGCTTGGTGGATAGAAAAACTAGACTGTCGGCTTATTGTGGGAAAAGGAGAGTAACCTTTGTCCCTTGATGTTGTTGAGATTAAGCAAAACCCCTCTCATGGCAACATGATCTATCTAGGGGATGGCTAGTTGAGGAATACTCCAAGAGAAAATTTTCCTATGGTTGGGTGGAAAAGGGAACCCCTTTCAGTAGTTTCCAACTAATTTCCAAGTTTCAAATAAATGTGATTCTAAGTTTATATTGTATTGTCTGGTTTTGTTATAAAATGAGTTTTCTTGAGATAAATGATGGCATAATTTGTTTATCTTGTTGAATGGTAAAAATTGTAATTTTGATGGCCTTGTGGCTTAGGAAATTTGAACTAGAATTTGAATATCATATTTTGTCAATGGATTTTTGTTTAATCATGTTTAGCAAAGGAGGACTGTTATTAATGGGTTTTAAATGAAATTGGGTCAGAAGGTGAGTTGACCTTTTGTCTAAGTCTATTTGAGATAAACATCAAAAAGGATTTTCCAATGATCAAGTCCATGGATACAGAGTCGGGACGGACTCTACATGATTGTTTTGAACTCATCCATCCCTTGAAATCCCTTATCTTGTTATAGAATTCAATTTCTATAGACGAAAGGAACTTCCATCAACCCACTTTACCATTTAAATTTGGGCCCAAAACCATGGGCCTAACCAACTCTCAGTCAATGTTTTGAATTGTATCATTTTGGGGCATGCAGAGGTTGTGACAATAATCCCAAAACCACAGGCTTATTATCTTTCATGTGGGCTTGCCGACTTGAGCCCTTGAGCCACTAGGAGTTCCATATGACCAGGACCTTGGAACCCTTTGCTACACTCAAAAGGAACTGATATTTTCTAGCTTCAGGACTTTAGAGGTCCATGGATTTGGCATGTTTAAATATCACAACACTCAAATCCTTTTTAACCAACCTGCAGACACGGTCACCTGATGGTTTGACGGCAACTAGTGGTTCCATATCTGTCAGCGTGCATTATTCATTCTCGTTAAACCCTGACTAACTTCTTAGCCACAGGTATTTTTTTCACCGTTGATAATGATCATATATCAACGGTGTGATTCTCTTATTTTACCTCTTATGGATCCATTGTTCGAAATGATACCCAAAATATCTACTTGATCAGATGGATGGTGAGATTTCGCGATTTTGCTACTTCACGAATTCATGACCCATGCAATCTCGAATCCTTCTACCTCTTAGGAGCATTTCTAGTCGAGGGGGTCATGAAGTAGTGAATACTAGATTTTGTTGGTAAATACTCTTGTTTATCCTATCCTTCCACTATTCTCGATCGAACGGTCGAGAAGGATCTTGAAGGATCTTAGATTGACGATCTGTGTGACCTCGAGATTTTGGCCTTCAGGATTTCAAGAGTGTGGGGTAGAGAAAAACTAAGCCATGACCCTAAGGTCGTAGTACGTAGTAAGTATTTATAGAACTTCATAACTTCAGGACTCTGAGGCTCCAGGAGAATCTGAGGAATAAAGGGTATAGTAAATGCCATAGCATCGAATTTTCAAAATCCCCTCACTGAAGTCTCAAGTCCTAATTGGATGGGACTGCATACTCCATGGTGATGTGACATTCCTAGGTAGGTCCACGTGGCACCATGGGATTGGAGGTGAGCTAGGTATGGGATCCTTTTCCCCCTTTCCATATCTAAAACATGTGTTAGGTGTAGAAAAACCTCATCGGTTAGATCCAAGGGTGGACTGAGCTCCACCATAGATGTTTGGACTGAAAGGAACCCTCCATATTTCATATCTCTAGAGAATTCTTAGACCTATACAAGAACAATGAAGGGTCAAAGGCTTGATATTTGTGAAGAATGGGAGATACTCCCTACTACCAACATCCATGTCATCACTAGGGAGTGATGACCCAGGTCACAACCATGCCATGTCACACTGCATGAACGAGGTGAAGCCACTTTGATGCCACATGGTGAAAGGGATGGGCATTGTCCAATGACTCCCTAAAAACATTAGAAGGACACAAATTTCAAACCAAATCTTTATTTTTGAAAAGGTTATAGTCAGTGGAAATGTATCGGTGAGCACAATGCAATGGTGTCGTCATTCAAAGAATTCAGGGAGTTGTAGGAAAGAGAAAAATTATGTCCATCCCTTTTGAAGAGTACTTAGGGGTTTGAGTGTGTGACAGAGTGGTATCAGAGTAGGCAACAACACTTGTCTTTCTTGGGCTCTTGAAAGAGAGAAAATAAATTCTAATAGAAAACCTTTAAGGGGCAAGGTACCCTACCCTACCCACCTCTAAGAGATTATTTAATCTTTACTACTAAAAATAGTAAGACCTTATGTTGTTTTTACATGTTTTAAATATGAATTTCATGGTGATATTATATGTGGAATATTCAAGATAATTTTATCTTACAAAACATTTCTTGTGATGTTCATAAAATTTGAGGATAGTTGACTAACATAAAATGTTGTTATCAACACTCAAACAGTCAGTGGATGGCATGGAAACTACAGTGTAAATAATGGTGACACATCATGAGTTCGGAGAAATATCACATAAAAGAAGTAAAATATTCAGATTAGAGGAAGGTGGTGGAAACCCGTCCAGATTTAGATGAAACTGCAAGACGCCTTATGGAAGAATTACAAAGTTGTAAGGAAGACAATGAAAGGTTGATAAAAGAACAGGAAAACAGACTAAAATTAATGTAGTCCTACTACAATTTCTATTAGATATACGAAGGAAGTTGCAACATGGTCCAGTAGCCATTAATGTGGATGGACATAATACTAAGAAAAAGAAAAGTCCACGTGAGATACAAAAACATGGCCTTGAAAGTAACAACACAAGAAGAATCACCTCGAATAAGGCCCAACATGGAGCCAAGAGCCAAGCTAATTCCAAGGACTCATTTGAAGAACCCTCTAGTAAGGGAACTAGTAAATCCAAGGAATTGTCTAGCAGTGATACTAGTTCACCCCTTCAGGGGAGAAGAAAGAGGAGAAAAAGTGGTAAGGGTCATGACCCTGAAGAGTTTAAAAAAGATAAGCCACCCACTTTTGATGGAGATATTAAGAAGGGGGAAGAAGAAGAAGCTTGGATACTTGGCATAAATAAGTACTTTGGATTCTATGACTACTCTGAAAACTTAAATACCCAAATAGCCATTTTCAAATTGAATGGAAAGGCCTCCATCTGGCAGGAGGACCTTAGGAATGTGAAAGGAATTCATGAGAAGGAGTTGTCATGGAGACAATTTGAGAAATATTTTAAGAAAAAGTGTCTATTTGAGAGGTACTATGATGAAAAGAATAAGGTATTCTATGAACTTAAGCTAGGACAACTCACCATAGATGAATATGTCAACGAATTTCTTGAGTTGATGAGGCATGTGTGTTATATCAAGGATGAAAAGACAAAGATACAATGATTCATTAGTGGATTTCCTCAATCCTTTCAAGACAATATTTAGTTTGATGAACCCAATACCTTGGAAGACACCATTAGGAAGGAAAGGTACTTCTATGAGCAATTCAAACATAAGTAAAAACCTCATAAGGATTGGAAAAAGGAAATTAAATTGGGATTCAAGAAGAAGGGTTTTAAACCCTAAATATTTAAGAACCATGGAAAAGGCTCTAAGATGAGACTTCCTACTAAAATTTTGTATCAGAAAAATTTCCCATCTTAGAGTGGAAATAAACCCTTGGGATTAGCCCCAGGAAAGACTGATAATAGAAAGAGAGAACCCTTGAAGTGTTGGGAATGTGGGGAAGAAAATTTGTTGAGGGACTTCCCACATAGGCAGCAAGACAATAGGAGAGTATAGAACATCCAATAAGCTACCACAATCAATGATGTGGCTAGGAGCATGCCACAAATTTATGTAGCCCTAGATAATAGACAAGTTGACCACCAAGATTCAATGATGGAGATGGAAGGTAAGATTTCCAACCATCATGTTTCTATTTTGATTGACCTTGGTTCTAATATAAGTTATGTTTACCCTCAAACTATTGGAAATGTAAATTGTAGAAAGAAAAATATGCTAAATCATGGCAGGTATAGCTATCCACAGGAACAAAAAGAAAGGTAGTGAAGGTCTTACCAGCATGTCAATTCATTTTGAATGGAATAGCCACCCAAAAAACTCTAAACGTACTTACTTTAGAATATTATGACATGATTCTTGGCATCGATTGGTTAGTGTTGTCCCTTGACCAAGTTTTGAGGATCCTTGGTCATTTTTGACCATTTTGGGACTTCGACAGGTTGTCGAAGGTGGAGCGCAATTCGAAGCGGAGATCACAGGATCTCGTCCCCTGTTTAAGTCCTTTTTGGGTTTCGGTTTTATGTAATGGGTATGGGGATGTCAGCCCATCGGTTTACCCATGCTTAGGCCTATTTTGTAATGTATAAATAGAAGTCTAGGCGATGTGAGAAGTAGTGAGTAGTGACTAGTAGAGACTAGTTAGTTGCAAGTGTGTTAAGTGCTAAGTGGTAACTGCTTTATGCATACTATGTGAGGCTTGCAGAGCTAAGTAAAAGTGATTGTAAGAGACTATGGTAGGCTTTGTGATATAACTCAAGGAAGGAGGATCTAGCAAGGTGCATAGATCTCCTGTCCTCTGGGGAGTTGATTTTGAGGCTTTGTGCATGTAAGAAGATTGTCCGAAGATAATAAAGAAGATGGAGAGTTGGTGGACATAGCCCTAGGGTGGGGGTGAACCAGGTATATCCAGTGTTGTGAATGCTTTGTGCTTATTTTTTGTTCTTTGGTTTATGTGATTCAATGCTTAGTGTGATGTTATATGATAGATGAATCTGATATGATAGTTTAGTGTTGAATAATGTGAATGAATGCTAGATCTGATCTCTATTGGTATGCTTAGTGCTTGAGTCTACTGAATCTATGTGAATACTGCGTTGATTTGTTGTTAGGGTTTAGTTGCATTGTAAACTAAGACTAAATATTGATGAATCATAATTGCTAAGTGCTTTGTTAAGGTGTTACAATCATAGATGTGTGTCCTAGCTAAGGTTGCAAACACTGGAGTCCTGTAACCACCCCTGCCTCTACCCCGGGTGAGACTTCATCTGCTTCACAGGTGTTATCGAAAGGGTCGGTAGTTAGGGTTTTGTTGGTGCTTTGTTATAGCGTTGAACCCTAGGTCTGCCCTTGTGACAACAAATGGTTCTGTTGTCAGGACCTGAAACTATGATTGCTATGAACCGAGAAACAAGAAGCTCTATGCGAATATCTGACCTGAAACTGTGAAATCTTTGTGCATAGATATGTTTCCCTGGTGTGCAATACTCTACTTGGATTGTGAAGCTATATGATAAGAAGAGAAGTTTGATCTGAAGAAAAGAGGTAAGATCTGAAAGCTTTGTGCTATGGTAAAGGTAAGAATAGTGAAAAGTTTTAGATCTGGAAGATTTGTGCTCTGCTGAAAGAAAGATTAGTAGAAATTTTTGTTTCAAGAATATGGATCTAGGTATGTTTGATAAATTTTGTCCTATACTGAAAACTAGGGCACAATTAGATGAAAGAAGGTTTGATATGAGTAGATCCGATAGAAATAATGAGAGATATGGTATTCCTATGCATATAAAGAATGTTTGGACTAACAAATGGATGCAAGATCCTAGAAAGAATTTTTTGAAGGTTAGCTACCATGATCCTAGTGTGTAGTACAAGAAAGGATGGGGATCATTTAAGAGAAAGAGAGGATTGACTCTTTGTTACAGTTGTAGAAGACTAGGACATCTTGCTAAGGAATTCCCTAGTAGAAGACCCAGTTGTCTTTGTTGTAAAGCTATGGATCATGAAGTCCTGGATTTCCCTAGAATGATTGCTAAGGTTGAAAGAATGAATATGAGACAAGAAAACCCTAAGGAAGGTCAAGAAACTGAGACCATGGTAGAACCCCAGAAAGATTCAGAGACTGTACTATTGAAAATAAAAGAAACCTTGAATGATCATAGAGATATCAACTTATCAGAGATCTTCAAAGAGAAAAAATGCATAGAAACAAGAACAGGAGACTTCGACATTCACTGCATTTTGGATGAGGAAACACAAGTGATAATCATGATAGAAATAACTTGGGAAATTTTAGGAAAGCCTGCTATGATTCTTTCATTGGGAGGAATAGGATTATTTAGAGGAAAGTTGATAACCCTATGTGGAAGACTTACCCAGATGTCTATAAGTTCTCATGGAACCTCGATAGAAGAAGATTTTGAGGTTGTTAAATTTATTGAGAACAACGCCCCATTTTCTATGTTACTAGAAAAACCTTGGATAGAAAAGGATCAAGCCAGAAGAAAAAGATGAATTCTTAGAGCAGAAGAAGCAAGAATTAAAAGATTTCATGACTAGGAGAATTACACATTTGATTGAAGAACAAGAGAATAGGTGGAAGTTACTTAGAACCAGAAAATTGGATATCGAATTTGAAAGGACACACGAGGACTTGAGACACCTATCTATACAGGAGCGTAGAGAACCTACACCAAACATGGAAGAAGTATTTCCCTTGAAGCCTAGTAAACACCATCAACAGCATGAAGTTACTATGCCAAGAGAATATTAGAATTAGAATGGAAAGAGGAATACCAAGATGAATATCACCAGGAAGAAGTATATAAAGCTCAGTAAGAAGAAATCAAAGATAGAAAAGTTACAGAAAGTTCTAGAAGGAACTGCGTAGAAGGAAGGATTCCAAAATCTGAAATTTGTTAGGATATCAGTACAACACAGCATGGCAGTTTGTCATGGTGAAGCAGTATGACCGTTGGAGGCATTATAACCATTAGCCTAACGAACCAAATGGTTAGAACAATAGTTATGACCAGAAATATCTCCATCAGACCATTGGGACTACACTATAATGGACAGAACTGCATTGATGAAGGCTTCTCGCCTGTTGGAAAGATTCGTTACCTAGTTGTCTACTTATTCCATCGAGCACAAGCTAAGAAAGAAAATATCACAGCGGCCCTGAAACAAGCATGAGAGGAAGTTATAGAGAAACTCAGGATTGTGCAGCAGGAGAGGGACGCTCTTCAATCCAAGTTCGAAGAAGAAAGAGCACAGATCCAACAGGAGAAAGAAAAGTTTCTCACAGAGCAGGTCGGAGTAAAAGAAGCAGTCAATAGAGAACTTCACTTTGTGATGGGCTTGGAGTAGAAGGAAGAAGAACCAATAGAATACCAAGTAGCACATCTCATAGAAACCATCTAGCATCTTCAATAGAGAATCACAGATCTAGAGCTGTGAAAAGTACCCAGTACACTCCAAAATGTGTGGGATCAACGAGAAGAAACTGTTCGAAGTGCATTTGACAGAATCAAGGGCCTCTCCATGGAATGTAAACAATTGAGTGATCGCAGTGCCCAGACTTATGAGAGACTCACTGAGGATCCTGAATTGAAGTCACTGTAATCACAGCTCCAGAAAGCAAAGCAACAAGAAGAAATAGTACATGTGCAGTTGAAGCCCCTGTCAGCCATTGAGAGGATGAAGCAATCCCAAGAACAAAGCAGTGCTCAATAGGAGGTCCACACCATTCAGAGTAGATTCATGGAAGTGACTCAGATCCTTCAACCAATCGAGGACGAGGCTTTCCAACTATTCACAGAGATCGAAGGCAGAGGAGAAGAACTAGAACAATTCGTTACTGCAGTTGAATAGTGCTTAGAGGTGTTGGCAGCCAATTCATATTTTCCTACTGTCTTATAAGCTACCTACACCAATGTTTTACAAACAGTAAATTTTTCGTCGCAATTCTCAAATAAACGAAACTTTTATTTTTGCGACATTTGCACATTTACCTTCGTTTTTGTTTTCACGACTGTAAGTGTGAAAACTTGGTCTTTCAAAGTCACATTAAAATCATTATTGAATTTTCATTATCCTTCTTGTCAATATGACTATTGCGCTCACATTTTACTTATCATTATACAGTTGGCAAGACCTTTTGATCTGTACTCATTTGACATTCTTGGATTGATTGTGTGACTTTGTTTCATTGAGTTTGTGATGCATTGGCAATTGGATTTATATGTTCTTTGATTTGATCTACTTGATCATTGGTTTCATAAAAATATATAGATGTTATGGTTAAACCCTTGATATATTTCATTTGATATGACACCTAGTTCAAAACACATTGGCACGTTGTTTAAACTCTTGGTATGAATTGTTCTATAAAATGCATTGGCCCATTGTTCCAACACTTGGGATTGGTTTCGATTTGCATGTTGGTTTTAAATCTATGGCATAACTATTGCTTGCGCATGTGGTTTATCCACTTACCAAAGGTTTCGTTGGATTGATTGGAATGGCGTAGTTATAACATATATGCGTTGTGATTTGTATAGTTCAAAGCATCGACGGTTGTACCTTGGATATAACTATTATGCATGGCCAACGAATAGCTCCACCACCTTCGCACGATGTCATTAATGCCTATCCCTTATCCCTGTTTCACCTCTGTTAGCTCGGGTAACCCATAGTGCACTCTACTCCTGAGTATGCTATGATTCAAACCCTGGCTCGTTCACCATGTGCTCGGCTCCATGGCACCGATGGTGCGAATTGAGTCGAACGGTAGCCAAGCCTTGTTACTTTTCAAGAATTCCCAAAAAGACTTAGAGGATAGCGGTTGGCTCACCTTTGTACATCGGTTTGAGGGTTTTAATCTATTTGTTGCATAGCAGTTCGCCCTGACTTTTGATGGCTGTAGAACCAAGGTGGGTGACATTCAGTTGGAAATCGGTGAAGAGTTTATTAGCTCTGCCACAGGGTTAGCAGCCACGGGACAGCGTTGGTTCAAAAACTCTAAAGTGGAGAAGGTGCCATGGCCACTACTATTCGTCTCACGAAAGGTCACATCCTGTGACAGAGGTATGCCGATATCCACGCTTAAACCAAGATGGAATGATATTTTGATGGTGGTCAAAAAATTCAGCACCTGTGAGGGTCGGTATCGGCTAGTTTTTCTCTACCACCTTCGTTTGTTAATGAATTTTATGGGTTATCCATTGAATATGCCTTTTTATTTCCAGTGTAGCCTATACAAAATGGCTAAAAGGTTTAAAAGAGAGAAGGCCGATAGTAGCCTATTCCACCATGGCCTAATCAGACTCATCATTGTTCATCACTTGAATCTCCACGGTGATAGCTGGCAAGCTTTTATCTCTCAGAATGGTTTTGCTGATGCAGAGCCCGTCCAAGTTGGCAAGCCTGTCATTAGTGAAACCAAGTTCGATCCACCCGTGCCCTTCCATGTCCTACTGCCCTCTCCTAAACCCTCGGTCGACCCTGATATTGACTTACCCGACGTCTTAGCAGACAAGGTTGAGGCTATAAAAAAGCCTGTGAGCAAAAAGGTCAAGGGAAACCCTACTGTTGATGGAAAAGGTAAAAAGAATGCCCGGCTTATCTCGAGAATGGCTAGAAATAATCCTAAACCTAGTGTTGAGCAGAAGCCCATAGTCCTTAGTGAGGATTTGGACTCTGACATAGAACGCTTCCTATCTAGTGAGTACCCTTACTCACAGGGTCTATGCTCCGAACCACCCTATGACTTCATTTCTAATCTTTCCCCTTGCCTAAGGAACAATCCTAGCTACCCTGGGATCAAACTACCTAACGAAACCCTCAACAATTTAACCAAACCCTCACCTACTTTTTCGAATCCCAGACAGTCGTCATGTGACCAATGTGATGTGTGGTTGGAACGATACTATATAGATGTTCCTTTATTATAGTCAAAGATCCAATCATTGGAAAATGAAGTTGCAGTGTTGACCAGCCAAAGATACCAGCTTCAAGCAAATGATAGGAAGCATAAGACCACTGGTTCCATCATTTTTAGGAATGTCGAATCGGCTACAGCCGTCGTCAATTCCAAAATGTCATGATCAAGCCGTATGCTCGTCATCCATGTATCAATTTAGGTATCAATTTCGTTTTGTGAATTCTTCGGATTAATATAATGATGTGAGGTTGGTTTTCAAATAGATCTGTCTATCATTTGAAATGGCTCTGTCATAATGTTGTTCATCTTGTACATTGTTTTCACTTTGCTAAAAATAAATGAAGTTTTAATTTGGATACACGATTTGTTCATGCCCAGTTTAGCCACTGGTAGGTTTTCATCGGATTTGATTCGTTTGTCGTTGAGTTAACGAAATTGATGGTTTTCTTTCGATTGGATTTGTTTCTATCTAATCTGAACACGAGGTTTTCATGCTAAATTTAGAGCACGATCATGTTTTGATTTGGTATGATTTCGTTATGGTTAGTTTGTAAGCCATGATTTTGGAATGACTTCGTGAATTTGAATTGACGTGATGTAATCTTCTGAATTAGGAATACAACTCTAATTGACTCTGATTTGGAAAGAACGACTCTCTTTCGTATGAAAATGATATTCTCATTTAAGCCTGTACAAAAGATATCTACACCTGAATCGTGGAATGGTTTTGATTCACAACGGCTATGTTCAAATCCAACTGTTCGATTCTCTCTTGTCTTGATTAGATTGTTGTGTATCTTCAGTTAATACGATGATTTTTATGAGTTGGATTCATATCATAGATGCTGATCTATTTTATTTTAATTTGCAAAACGAGTTGATTAAGCCCAGATCGACAAATGTTATCTTTGTCAAATTCGGTTAATAAGTTCGTTTTGAAATGAACAATTTCGTTCAATGTCAATCGATTTGTTTGCCCCAATTAACAATAACAAACGATTGAACAAATCCTACAGATCCTGTTATCAATCGATTGATTCCATTAGCATTTTGTTTGTAGTAATTGACACACCAATTTTGATTTGACGGATCATTTGTTTATGTTAATTCAGTTGTATCAAATCTGAAAATGATCCTGTTGTTTTTGTATAGATTCAATCGTGTTTCCTGTTGATGGATAAGGCAATCGATTTGTTTAATTGTATCGATTCCAGTTTGATATGAAAACGATTTCATTACTGTTCATTACGATTCTGTTTACCTGATTTTGTGACAACAAACGAAACAGAGTATATGCATTTCTGAAGTCGTTTGATTGATCTTAGTCGTGTTTTGATCTCAAACTAGTATAACAATTTCAATTTGAATGATTCGTTTATCTTTCAAATAGCTATTAGATACTTGTTAATAGTGGAATTTAATTCTTTAAAAGATTTGAATTGATTATTATGTTGATTCTATGTCTGATTTAGACCAGCTACAGAATCGCAAGATTTTGTAGCTAGTCTATAGAATTAGATTTTTTATCATTTTTATCAATAAAATATTCTTCTAACTTGTCCATTTTTAACCCTTTTCAGGTACATCCGAATTGCATTGGGCCTATTGGACAGTCTATGAGATATTTGTGTGTTTTAGTTTTATTCTAGGTTCCTAGTTTAGTCAGACTTGGGATGTCTTCCCACATTTTATGTAAACAGTTTTGGTAACTTCCACAGGGATGTTTTACCCTATGGAAGGTCTTTAAATACTTATTATTTTTTGTAATAAGGGGCATCCTTACTTGTGGGAGAACCAGGCTATGGATTTCTAATACAAACTGAGACAAGAGTTGATGTTTTGCTACAGCTTTCGCTTTCATAATATCAATCTTTTGTTTCAAGTTTATGCATGTTACTTTGTAGTTGATTATAGACTACTTTAGCTATCATAATATATTGCAGGATGATATGATTTGATTAATGTTTTATCCATATTTGATCTCTTTCATTATTTAAAAATACAACAATTACTTTGTTTCAGTTAATGAATCACAGATTTCTCTTCTTCGTTAATTGAATCATTTCGTATAGATCTTTGCATACAGGTTTATCTAACTGTGAAGATTTATAAATCATAAGATTGTTGTAAATTTTTATGTCTTGTTTGTCCTGTAATCATATTTGAAGAGCACTGTAGCTTTCTGTTTACGAGAGGCTCCTGGGTAATTCGGTGCGGGTTTCCTCCTTCCGATCAGCTAAAACAATCAGTACATACAGGACAAACCTGGAGCATTTCTCCAGGTCAGTTTGTTATTTATTTGTTTGGTTAATTTGTTAGTATAATATTAGTAGTTTAGTTAGATTTATGTTTAGTTAGATTTGTAGTCAGAATTAGTATATTAGTTGTTTAGTTTAGTTAGTTTTGTTTTATTTATGTTCATAAAATTATAAAATCAACAAAAATATCTCTCTCTGTCTTAGGACAGAATATTAATGAGTTTTTCAGGTTTTCATTCAAATTTGTAAATTGTAGATATTGTACATTTTGTGAATAAGTTATATTTCCGTTAGTAGTTAGATATTTAATTTCTTAGAGTTAGCATAATATTAGTTAGTAGATTATATATAGAATAGTTAGATTAGTTTATTAGTTTGTTTTAATATTTAGTTTTAGTTAGATTATTTTATTAGTTTTTTTTAATATTTAGTTTTAGTTAGATTAGTTAGTTTAGAGTAGTTTTCTTTTGTTTTCTTAGGACCTTAGATCGGCTAATGGAGCCTCTAAACCCATCAGGGTGGTTCATCCCAAATGGATTGGGTTATTAGACAACCCCGGACCGGTTCCACTCTCCTAGTTGACGGACAGTCATTTTCGCCCATCAACAAATGGCGCTAGAAAGAGGGCCTGAACTTAATTAATAGAATGAGGCAGTCGCAAGACTCCTCCACCACCTAATCGCTCACCTATAGTGACTAGAAGCCATTCAAACGATAATATTCCCCTTCAAACAGCAACTACTTCAACCGACGATCCACAGATCACAGTTGAGCCAGCAACCCCTAATCCTACAGGTGGTGACATACAAGAGATTGTCCGTCAATCTCTTATAAAAACACATAGTGCCTTAGCCCGTTTGAGGCAACCTAACCGACCATGGGGCCAACCTTTGGACTTCTCTGATATCAGAGAACAATTAGGAGGCACTGATCTCACTGTGAATCCTACAGGTCCAAACCTAAATCCTGCTACAAGAGGATATGGGATACCCCCTTCACCACCTCCATCATCTCCTTCCTCTTCTGGAGGGGATTCCTCTAATGAAGGTAGTTCCCCTTCTTAGCCTTCCACACCCACTACCCCAATGGAAAATCAGAACAACCCTGCTAGACCTTGGCTCGACCAGGATGTCGTAGCTGTACGTAGAGCTCAGTATCCTTTACCTAAACACCCAGAGAAATGGCTTCCTAATTTTGACCCTGACTCAAAACATATCACTGAAGATCACATTAAAAAATTTATGTTAGCCATAAGACTCTGTAATGTCGAACATGAAGACGTTGTATGTAGGTTGTTCCCCTATACTTTCGAGGGCAATGCATCCACCTGGTATTTTTCCCAGCAACCCCATACCATCGTGTCTTGGGAAAAGTTTGAGTCATGCTTTTTGGAAAAGTTCGGAGACGGTAAACCTCTGGAAGTCCTAGTCATGGATCTTTCTAGCTTAAGAATGAACCCGAAATAAAAAGTTAAAGAATTTAATCAAAGATTCTTAACACTTAAAAACTGAATCCCTATGGATTCCATGTCCACTGAGAGTCTTATAATAGCATACTACACTAAAGCTTTGCATCAAAGTATAGTTATTTGGGTTAAACAATATAACAAATCCACGTTGTTAGAAGCCTTTGAGGAGGCTAGCCAGATCGAAAAAGACATACTTAGCCTCAAAGATTCCACTAGCAATGAAACAGAGACTAGTTCTTCTTCCAAAAAGAAGATCAAAATCCTTCCCAGACCCACTCAAAGTAAAACACAACCTGAAAGCTTGGATTTAGAAAACTTAACTAAAGTTGTTAAAAAATTGTCAAATCAAGTTATAGACTTAAAAAGGATGACCGAAGAAGCTTCCTCAAGCAAAGGACCTTACAAACCCCCATTCTAGAAGCCTTTTCCTACCAATCGACCTAATCCAACTACTGAAAGCCTTAATCTAGAAAGTCTACAATGTGCCCTTCAAACAATTCTAGAAGCCCAAGATAAATTGATGCCTCCTGAGATTCCTGAGGAGGTAGTTGAACAAGAGATAGTTCAAGAAGAAGAGTCTTCTCCAAATATTTTTGGACACTTCTCGGATAGCATCTTCCAAGCTAACTTTGAGACAGTACATCCCTATAATACCAGGAGTAAGACAACAAACAAACCTTCTTTCGAAAACACTACAGCTTCACCTCCAAAGCAATCTAAATCAGCTGAGAATAAACAGAGTAATGTGAACCCCAACTTAGATTATGATGTAGTTGAAGATCTTAAAAAGTTGTGAGCTAACATTTCTGTTTATGAGTTATTGAAATTTCCATTTCTGCTACAAAAAATGTTACAGAATATCTCAGAGAATGGCAAAAATGGTAATTCAAATGGTAATAAGGTTGTGCAGAACAAAGTTCCGCAGAAAACTTCCACTAAAAACAATCCTGATCCTCAAGACAAAGGAAGCCTTCCTGTAAACAATGTAAATAATGTAGATAAAGTAGCTTTAGAAACTGCGAGTAAAAAGCTACAAGCTACCACTCTTAGTACTCGCAAAAATGTACCTCCATTCTTGTTAACTTTCGAAATCTTTAATAGAAACGTGCACAATTGTATGGTAGACTCTGGAGCATCATCCAATGTGATGCCATGGTCTGTTTGCTAGAAGATTAACGCAAAAGTTGAACCATCTACTTTAAAAATCATACAACTTGATCGGACAAATGTTAAAGTTATAGGCAAACTAAAGAATGTGCTTATTAGATTATCGTCTAACCCCAAGGTTCATCAAGTCATTGATATTATTGTTGTGGATATTCTAGAAGTGTATGGTCTGTTTTTAAGCAGGGACTGGTCGGAGCAGCTACACGGCTATTTCACGACAGATTGGTCTCACCTATGGCTTCTAGAGAACGGCAAGCCTAACAAGATCAAGGTGAATCATGAATGCTACCTTAAGTTCACGGTCACAAATTTGAACGATCCCAACGAACCATTTGCACCTTCTGCTGATTCACCTGAAGTACAAGGGATGGACACCTTCTTCGGCAATTTCATGGCTGAGGCTCCAGCTATCACCAATCCAGAATAGTAGTCCGAGATTGTAGCATATATGCAGCCAACAACTTCCACACAACGGTCCCATGTGCCCGATAGAAATCAAATTTGGTCTCTTTATTTTGACGGGTCAAAGTCCAAAGAAGGAGCTGGAGCAGGCTGCGTTATTATCGATCCGACAGGTAACAAAACATTGATTGCATGTAGGTTGGAATTTGAATGTACTAACAACACTGCAGAATATGAGGCTTTACTGCAAGGTCTCAAAAAAGCTTTGGATATGAACATTCAAAATTTAACCGTCTTTGGCGACTCTGAAATAGTGGTTAGACAGGTAAGAGATTCTATCCACTGTCTTTCTCCGCATCTCAAAAGCTACCAATCTGAGGTATGGAATTTAATGAATAAGTTTGCTGCTTTCAATATAAATTCTATTCCTAGATTGAATAACTCTGAAGTAGATTTATTAGCTAATGTAGCTTCTAAACTTCTTCCCGTAGAAGGCTTGTCCCCAGATGCATTCTTCGTTGAGCTGTTATTCAGACCGTCTGTTCCTAACAACAACACGAACTGGAGAGTCTTTGACGACGATCAGCAGATTATTAACTTTCTGCACATGGAAGAAACCTTTCAAGGCGTCGTGATAGACGAACGCATGCACGATGATAATTTGCATGATTTCACGGTAATACTAGACCCGAGAACTCCTGAATCTTCATCGGATATGGTAAACTCGATCCCTAAATCTGTAGTTAGATTAGAGAAGTTTTATGATCTTCAATATAAATTTAAAAAGACGGTCAACTGTAAAACCAATAGTTCCTCATTATCTTATGAAAAAGTAAACTTAGGAACTAATGAAAATCATCAGTGCATTAATCTAGGGTTGGGGTGTTCTCAACAAGAAAAAATTGCATTTATTAAATTGTTCAAAGAATTTAAAGATGTCTTTTCATGGACGTATGATGACCTTAAAACTTTCGACCCTAACATCATACAGCATGTCATTCCTATGAAGCCCCAAACCTTACCCTTTCAACAAAAATTGAGGACGATGCACCCTAAGCTCAAACCGACCATTCAAAAAGAATTGTATAAGCTCCTAAATGCTAAGATAATTTTTCCTATTAGGCACACTCAATGGGTTTCTAACCTTGTACCAGTCCGGAAGAAAAGCGGGGAAATCCGACTCTGCGTCGATTTCTGAAACCTTAATAGAGCATCTGATAAAGACAACTATCCTGTCCCACCCATGGAACAGATTCTTCAATAGGTATCTGGTTCTGAGAGGCTGTCCTTACTAGATGGTTTCTTGGGATACAACCAAGTCCTGATGTCTCAACCAGACCAACTTAAAACTACCTTCCGTACCCCGTGGGGCACTTATGCTTATCGAAAAATGCCCTTTGGATTGATTAATGTTGGTGCCACTTTCCAGAGAGCAATGGACATCGCTTTCTGAGGCTTAATCAATCATTCCATCGTAGTTTACTTAGATGATGTGACTGCATTTTCTAAAAACAAAATCGATCATCTAGCTCACTTACAAGCCATTCTACAACAATGTCGTAAATACGGCATCTCCTTGAATCCCAAAAAATCCATCTTTGCAGTAGAACAGGGTAAACTCTTAGGATTTATTGTGTCAAGTGAGGGGATGATTATCGACCCTGAAAGGACTCAAGTCATCACAAAACTTCCCCCTCCTACATCCAAAAGATCTATGCAATCTTTCTTAGGCCAAATTAACTTTTTGAGAAGATTCATCCCCACCTTCTCCAAAATGGTCAGGCCTTTGTAGAACCTAATTAAGAAAGACACCCAATATCCTGGGGACCCCTAGGAAATCAAGCTCTTAATGCAATAAAGAAGGCCATAATAGACGCTCCGTCTCTCATGAGCCCCGATTTTTCTCAAGACTTTACACTCTACACTTTTTCTTCTAACCGTTCCTATGCCACCTTCCTAACCTAAAAGAATGCCGAGAACAATGAAGTACCCATTGCCTTTATGAGCTCCACTTTCAAAGGCACCGAACTTAATTACCCAGTGGTAGATCAGCAAGCTTACGCTGTTTTCAAAGCAGTCAAGCACTTCCGGTCCTATCTTTTGAAGTCAAGGACGAAAGTCATTGTCCCCTACCCAGCCATCAGAAACTTGCTAGTGCAGAAGGAACTAGGTGAAAAGAGAGCTAATTGGGTCACCTCCTTGCAGGAGTATGATTTAGAAATCACCCCAGCTCAAATAGTGAGAGGCCAAGGGTTATGCAAGTTAGTTGTTGATTCAGCAGTAGGACAGCAAGAAGAAAGAGATACGTCAAACCTAGGACAACAAGATCAAAATTTAATCTGTTGCGCACATAGCCCTGTCATTCCTTGGTATGACGATATAAGATTCTGTCCTGAACATGGTTCATCCCCTCGTCACCTGGATCCCAATAAAAGAAGAGTTTTGAGATTAAAGTCTTCCCCCTTTCATCTGGTTAATGGTATCTTGTTTCGTCAAAATTTTGACGGCGTACTGATGCGTTGCCTTGAAAAAGACGAAGCAGAAAAAGTCTTGCTAGAGTTGCATGCAGGAGAAGCTGGTGGTGATTTTGGTGGTGACACCACTACCCATAAGGTTTTAAGAGCCGGTTATTACTGGCCCATTCTTTTTAGAGATGCCCATGCATTGTGTCGTAAAGGTATCATTTGTCAGAAAGAATCAAGGCAGTTACAAAAAACAGCCTTTCCTTTGCAGCCCGTTTCAGTAGATTCTCCTTTTCAGCAGTGGGGCCTTGATATCATAGGTCCGATCAACCCCCCGTCTTCACAACAACACAATTTTATTGTGACATCCATAGATTACTTTACCCGGTGGCCTGAAGCCGCTGCGTTAAGAACCGTCAACTCCAGTCAGGTAATTGCCTTCCTAAATTCGAACATTATCACTCGTTTTGGCATCCCTGACTGTTTAGTATTCGATAATGATTCTTACTTTTCCTCTCTTGAGATGAGCGAGTTCTCTTTGGAAAAAGGAATTAAGCTGAAATATTCTGCTAGCTATTACCCCCAGGGAAACGAATTGGTAGAATCGACAAACAAGAACTTGATTAAAATCATCAAGAGAACGGTGGTTGAAAATTACAAAAATTGGCACAATACACTGTTGAACGCGTTGTGGGCTGATAGGGTAACACCAAAAGCTGTTGTAGGTAACTCCCCCTTTTTTCTCGTTTATGGCAGAGAATCAATTCTGCCACCTCACATTCTTCTTCCTTCGCTTC
>JASDQU010014052.1:76267-98447 GCA_032191745.1 Picea mariana | reverse complement strand
ATTGACTCTGATTTGGAAAGAACGACTCTGTTTCATATGAAAATGATATTCTCATTTAAGCCTGTACAAAAGATATCTACGCTCGAATCGTGGAACAATTTTGATTCACAACGGTTATGTTCAAATCCAACTATTCGATTCACTCTTGTCTTGATTAGATTGTTGTGTATCTTTAGTTAATACGATGATTTTTAAGAGTTGGATTCGTATCATACATGCTGCTCTGTTTGATTTTAATTTGCAAAACGAGTTGATTAAACCCAGATCGACAAATGTTATCTTTGTCAAATTCGGTTAATAAGTTCATTTTGAAGTGAACGATTTCATTCAATGTCAATCGATTTGTTTGCCCCAATTAACAATAACAAAGGATTGAACAAATACTATAGATCTTGTTATCAATCGATTGATTCCATTAGCATTTCGTTTGTAGTAATTGACACACCAGTTTTGATTTGACGGATCGTTTGTTTATGTTAATTCAGTTGTATCAAATCTGAAAATGATCCTGTTGTTTTCGTATAGATTCGATCGTGTTTCCTATTGATGGATAAGGCAATCGATTTGTTTAACTGTATCGATTCCAGTTTGATATGAAAATGATTTCATTACTATTCATTACGATTCTGTTTACCCAATTTTGTGACAACAAACGAAACAGAGTATATGCATTTCTGAAGTCGTTTGATTGATCTTAGTCGTGTTTTGATCTCAAACTAGTATAACAATTTCAATTTGAATGATTCGTTTGTCTTTCAAATAGCTATTAGATACTTGTTAATAGTGGAATTTAATTCTTTAAAAGATTTGAATTGATTTTTATGCTGATTCTGTGTCTGATTTAGACCAGCTACAGAATCGCAAGATTTTGTAGCTAGTCTATAGAATTAGATTTTTTATCATTTTTATCAATAAAATGTTCTTCTAACTTGTCCATTTTTAACCCTTTTCAGGTACATCTGAATTGCATTGGGCCTGCTGGACAGTCTATGAGATATTTGTGTGTTTTAGTTTTATTTTAGGTTCCTAGTTTAGTCAGACTTGGGATATCTTCCCACATTTTATGTAAACAGTTTTGGTAACTTCCACAGGGATGTTTTACCCTGTGGAAGGTCTTTAAATACTTATTATTTTTTGTAATAAGGGGCATCCTTACTTGTGGGAGAACTAGGCTATGGATTTCTAATACAAACTGAGACAAGAGTTGATGTTTTGCTACAGCTTTCGCTTTCATAATATCAATCTTTTGTTTCAAGTTTATGCATGTTACTTTGAAGTTGATTATAGACTACTTTAGCTATCATAATCTATTGCAGGATGATATGATTTGATTAATGTTTTATCCATATCTGATCTCTTTCATTATTTAAAAATACAAAAATTACTTTGTTTCAGTTAATGAATCACAGATTTCTCTTCTTCGTTAATTGAATCATTTCGTATAGATCTTTGCATAGAGGTTTATCTAACTGTGAAGATTTATAAATCACAAGATTGTTGTAAATTTTTATGTCTTGTTTGTCCTATAATCATATTTGAAGAGCACTGCAACTTTCTATTTACGAGAAGCTCCTAGGTAATTCGGTGCGGGTTTCCTCCTTTCGATCAGCTAAAACAATCAGTACATACAAGACAAACCTAGAGCGTTTCTCCAAGTCAGTTTGTTATTTATTTGTTTGGTTAATTTGCTAGTATAATATTAGTAGTTTAGTTAAATTTATGTTTAGTTAGATTTGTAGTCAGAATTAGTATATTAGTTTTTTAGTTTAGTTAGTTTTTGTTTTATTTCTGTTCATAAAATTATAAAATCAACAAAAATATCTCTCTCTATCTTAGGACAGAATATTAATGAGTTTTTCAGGTTTTCATTCAAATTTGTAAATTGTAGATATTGTACATTTTGTGAATAAGTTATATTTCCGTTAGTAGTTAGATATTTAATTTCTTAGAGTTAGCATAATATTAGTTAGTAGATTATATATAGAATAGTTAGATTAGTTTATTAGTTTGTTTTAATATTTAGTTTTAGTTAGATTAGTTTATTAGTTTGTTTTAATATTTAGTTTTAGTTAGATTAGCTAGTTTAGAGTAGTTTTCTTTTGTTTTCTTAGGACCTTAGATCGGCTAACGGAGCTGCTAAACCCATGAGGGTGGTTCATCCCAAACGGCTTGGGTTATTAGACAACCCCGGACCGGTTCCACTCTCCCAGTTGACGGACGGTCATTTTCGCCCGTCAATAAGAGGGACCTGTCAATGAAGCATTAATCCAAGAGCTCGTTGAGCAGGAGGTCGTGGCACAATAGCAGGTCGATGTCACTCGATCAAAGCTCGAGGATTTTGAGGCAAAATTACCAAGTTTTGAGGATCCTTGGTCATTTTTGACCATTTTGGGACTTCGACAGGCTATCTAAGGTGGAGCGTAATTCGAAGCGGAGATCACGAAATCTCAGCCCCTGTTTAGGGCCTTTTTTGGTTTCGGGCTTATGTAATGGGTATGGGGATGTCGGCCCATGTGTTTACCCATGCTTAGGCCTATTTTTTAATGTATAAATAGAAGTCTAGGTGATGTAAGAAGTAGTGAGTAGTGACTAGTAGAGACTAGTCAGTTGCAAGTGTGCTAAGTGCTAAGTGGTAATTGCTTTGTGCATACTGTGTGAGGCTTGCAAAGCTAAGTGCAAGTGATTGTAAGAGACTGTGGAAGTATTTGTGATATAATTCAAGGAAGGAGGATCTAGCGAGGTGCGCAAATCTCCTGTCCTCTGTGGAGTTGATTTTGAGGCTTTGTGCATGTAAGAAGATTGACCGAAGATAATAATGAAGATGAAGAGTTGGTGGATGTAGCTCTAGGGTGGGGGTGAACCACGTATATCTGGTGTTGTGAATGCTTTGTGTTTCTTGGTTGTTCTTTGGTTTATGTGATTCAATGCTTAGTGCGATATTAGATGATAGATGAATCTGATATGATAGCTTAGTGTTGAATAATGTGAATGAATGTTATATCTGATCTTTGTTGGTATGCTTAGTGCTTGATTCTATTGAATCTATGTGAATACTGCATTGATCTATTGTTAGGGTTTAGTTGCACTGTAAACTAAGACAAAATATTGATGAATCATAGTTGTTAAGTGATCTGTTAAGGTGTTACAATCACATATCTGTGTCCCAGCTAAGTTTGCAGACACTGGAGTCCTGCAACCACCCCTGCCTCTACCTCAGGTGAGACTTCATCTACTTCACAGGTGTTGCTGAAAGGGCCAATAGTTAGGGTTTTGTTGGTGCATTGTTGTAGTGTTGAACCCTGGGTCTTCCCCTGTGCCAATAGTTAGCTGCCCATAAAGCCAAGTTAGACTGTTACAATAAAATATTATAATGTGAATATGAGGAAGGGGAGAAAAGAACCCTATAGGGAATTCAAAAATGTGTCTCGGTGAGACAAATCTCATCCCTTCAAGTGAAGAAGTATTGGAGAAAAGGATGTCCTTTGTATGCAATACAAGTATTGAACTATGTTGAGAATAGTGAAAGAAGTTTAGAGGGCCACCTTATATTAAGAGAGTACAAATATGTGTTTCCATAAGAGGTATCAAACCTACTCCAAGAAGAGATATTGATTTTTCAATAGAAATTGTACCTGGAGCAATGCCAATGTCTAGAGAACCCTATAGAATGAGTACACTAGAGATAGTTGAACTCAAATTACAGCTGAAGGAGAATTCAGACAAAGGGTACATCTATCCTAGTGTGTCCCCTTGGGGAGAACCAACCTTATTTGTGAAGAAGAAGGATGGAACCCTTAGATTGTGCATAGAATATCGACAAATCAACAAGATGACAATTAAGAATAAATATCCTTTTCCACAAATTGATAACATGTTTGACCAACTAAGGGGAGCTACAATATTTTCCAAAAATTTACTTAAGGTTTGGATACCATCAAGTCCGAATAAAGGATGAAGACATACATAAAATAGCCTTTAGGAAAAGGTATGGGAACTATGAATTTGTGGTAGTGCCATTTGGGCTTACCAATGCATTGGCCACCTTTATGTGTTTAATGAATAATGTACTGAGTAAATTCTTGGACAGATTTGTGTTGGCATTCATAGATGACATTTTGATTTATTATAAGGGTAGGGAAGAGAATGAAGAACACCTCAATTCAGTGCATCAAGTGCTAAGACAACACAAATTTTATTAAGTGTGATTTATTTTTAAAAAGGGTTAATTACTTAGGCTATGTCATCACTGAGGAAGGAGTGGTAATTGACCCTGACAAGAAAAAATCCATCATGGATTGGCCTACACCAAAGGATGTCTCTAATATTAGATCATTTATGGGCCTAGCATGATACTATAGGAGGTTCATAAAGGGGTTCTCCAGAATTGGTTGTCCAATCACCTCCCTATAGAAAAAGGGAGTTAAATTTGTTTGGACTGTAGAATGTAAGGAGAGTTTTCACTAACTAAAGCACCTTTTAACCAATGCACCATTACTGAAAATTGCATATCCAAACAAGGACTTCCTAGTGTGTACATATTCCCGCAAGAAGGAAATGCAATCTATTATGAATCCAGAAAGTTGAATGAACATAAAATCAATTGTGTGGCACATGACTTGGAATTGGCTTCCATAGTACATTCTTTAAAAAAGTGGATGTATTACCTCCTAGGTATAATATTCGTACTTATGACAGACCATAGTGGGTTGAGATACTTGTTTGACCAACCCAAACTCAATGTTAGACAAGCTAGGTGGATGGCTCTCCTTAGTGAATTTCATTTTGAAATCAAACATATTAAGGGAAAGGAAAACAGAGTGTTTGATTCCCTCAGTAGAAGTATGAAAGTGATTCACTTGGAAGCTATGAGTACATGTGAATCATACATCAAGGAGAGAGTCAAAAGTGCACAAGAATTAGATGAGTTTTTCAAAACTGTGAAATCATATTTAAAGCAAGAGTCCACAGGGATGAAGTATGAGGGATATCAACTATTGAATGATGGCATGTTGACTTACAAGGGTAGGTTGTATATCTCAAATTGTGACGACTTGAAGAGATTCATAATGGATGAACTACATAAAATACCATACATGGGTCACCCTAGTTATCGGAAAATGATCACAACTTTCCAAGAAACTATTTTATTGGCTGAAAATGAAAAAGGACATAGATGAATATTGTTGATTAATTGGGTTAGTTTTCATTGATGTCAACCCTTGAATAAATTTTGGTAGCGAATTCTGGTAGCACAATGGTTTGGGTAATGGACCCAAGTTTGTTTGATGGATAATGGTAATATTTTTGATATATTTTCTGGTAAGACTATTCTAGATGGATAGTACATGTCATGCCATTTCCGGTGGTATGTGGAACGTCACATAACTCCAAATTTTTAAAGAGTTATGGCCATGTGAAGTTGGAGAACCCTCATGAGTCATCTAGAAGCCCCAAAAGGTCAAAGTAGTCAAGTGGTTGCAAAGAAGAAATTATTTAAATAATAAAGTAAAGTGATGAGTGTACTATAAGTCAAATTGGATACAAAATAAATTATTTAAATAATAAAGTTAATGGAGAAATTACTAAGTGGACAAGTGGTTAGAAGTGGGTTAGCCCTAAAATACGGAAAGTGGGTTAAGATGGTTAGAAGGTAATTTAAATAATAAAGTGAAGTGATGAGTGTACTATAAGTCAAAGTGGATAAAAAAGAAATTATTTAAATAATAAATTTAATGGAGAAATTACTAAGTGGACAAGTGGTTAGAAGTGGGTTAGCCCTAAAATAAGGAAAGTGGGTTAAGATGGTTAGAAGGTAACCCCTTGAGGAAGCTACATGAATGTATAAATAAGAGGCAAGGGTCTATCATTTTTAATCACACTTGAGAATATTGAATGAGGTAACCAAATGACATCTAAGCTGAATTTCAGAGCGAAGGTGAAGTAAAGAAGGCCAAAATTCAAAGGAGGAGAAATTGTTTTGATGATGCTTTCTAAGGTATGTTATTTACAGGTCATCTCACCATTTTCACAATACATTTTTTTCTGGAATGATTCAGATTGTGAAATTGGGAGGTCATTGAGGAAACATATCCAAGTATGTGTGATACAAATTTCAACTTGTGGGTCGTTGTATTTTTGGAGTTACACTCTGTGGAAAATAGGGTTTGTGGCTAGTCCTGAAACTAGTATAAAACATGTGTTTCAGGTAAAAACGTCATAAATTATTCATAAAATATCCAAATTTCGTAATAAAAAATTTATTGGTTATATTAAAGTCTGTAGTATTTTTTGTACAATTTTCAGATCCATACAACAAATATTCGGTGTGGGGCACACTCTACAAGTTTGCTCTCTAGAATAAGACAGAGTTCAACAAGGTATGCCATTTTTGCTATAAATCATTTTCTGAGAGGTTCCAAGTAGTGAAACCTGTAGGAATTGCATAAAAGACATTGAATAACATTGTGTACCATTTTCATATCTTTATTCATTACAGGTACATAGTTATGATTATTTCAAGTTAAGGTTGTTGACTAATCCAAAACTAGTCATGTGAGACTAAAGTAAAATTTGATGAAAATGCTAGTCTCTTGTTAAGGAAGGTTTGCAGGTATGTGATCATATACACCAGGTCTATGAAAGATTTACAAATCAGATTTGGATGATGAAATTAACGAGGTATTTTGGCTGAGGTATGTTACAAATACAGTTTGTTTGGTTGAGGTTGGTGCATAGTTGATGCACTTGTTTATGGTACAGGACGATTACAGGTTGGTACATGGTTCATGCAATTTTTTAAGGTACAGATTGATTACAGGGTGGTTGGGCGGGTCAAGGATAGGTGTTTGTAGCCACCTCCCATTTGTATCTGGAGAACATATGGGGTTGTAGCCTCCTTCCAGTTGTAGTGGGAGAACATAGGGGTTTGTAGCCTCCTTCTAGTTGTAGCCAGAGAATTGGGGAGTTGGAGCTTCCCTCATCTTGTAGCCTGAGAAACTAGGGGGTTGGAGCCTCATTCCAGTTGCAGTTGGAAAACAAAGGAATTTGGTGCTTCCAATGAATGTAATTCTTCAAGACATATAAGAAAAAGCTTTATGTGGTTTTCTCCCTCTTTAGGTTTCTACGTAAAAACACCGATGTACTATGTATGTGTATGATTTCTCATTTGGTCATTGTTTATTTACTCTGCAGTTATTGGATGATAATTTTATATTGATATAACACTTGCATTATATGGTTAAAAAAGATATTATTTCTCTATTACTAATTCACCCCCCCTCTCAGTAATCCAACAATTGTTATCAGAGTAGGTTCCTTCAAAATTCAATTTAACTACTGAAAGGTAGATCATGGAGAGAAACAAAATGTATAAAAATGGAATAACACAGTTTGATGGACAGAAGTATGCATTTTGAGGCATAAGGATGAAGACATATATACAGGAACCTGGATTTGAAATTTGGAAATCAATTGTAGATGGATACAAAGAACTAGTAGTTATGTCAACAAATGAAAAAGAAATGAAACTCGACCAGAATAATTCCAAAGACACAAATGCACTTCTAAATGGTCATTGTGAATCGGTATTCACCAAAGTTGCACATTGTAGATCTGCTAAAGATATTTGGGACAAAATTCAAAATATTTATGAAGGAGATTCAAAAGTCAAAGCAGCAAAGCTTCAAACTTACTGAGGTCAATTCGAACAACTAAATATGAAGGAAGATGAGAATATTGCAGCTTACTTCTTATGAGTCGATGAAACAGTAAATGCAATCATAGTATTGGGAGAAGAAATAAAATAATTTGTAATTGTTCAAAAGGTACTAAGATCTCTTCCTATGAGATTTTACTCTAAGATATTAGCACTACAAGAAAGAGAAGATCTAAAATCAATAAGCATGGACGAACTACATGGAATCTTCATAGCATATGAAATGAGAACTGAATAGGAAAATCTAGATATAAAAGAAGCAACCTTCAAATCATCCAAAAGGACAAAGAAAAAGGAAAAGGAAAAGGAAAAATAACATAGCAGCAGTAGTGACATCTTGGAATATGATGAAGAAGCGACCAACTTTGTCAGAATATTGAACAAGGGAACTAACAACAGATATAGAGGTAAGATTCCTTTGATTTGTTTTAATTGTGATGGTATTGGTCATTTTTCTAACAAATGTCCTCATAAGAAAAATAAGAGAAATGATGAAGATTACTCAAATAGAAAACAAACATATAAAATCAAAAGAACCACAAAGAAAATTTTCAAGAAAATATTATGCACCAAAGAAGACATCTCATCATTAGATGAAGATGAAGCCAGTGATAGTGAGATAGAAAGATTTTTATTCATGGCAGTGGAAGACTCTGATAAAGAATACACCGAAGAATAATATGAAGATGCCAAAGAATAATATGAAGAGGCAAAAGTTGACTACCGAGAAGAATTTTTGTGTTCCATAGAAGTTATCAGAAGAGAAAAGAAGAAAAACAAGAAGCTACAAGAGGAACAAGACAAGAAAGAAGACACTCAGGAACTAGAAAAAATGATCACAAATTTGAAGGTTCAAATAGAAGAAGATAAAAGAATTGAAGAATCACTCAAAGAATAGCTATAAGAAAGAGACAGGATCATTGGAAATTTGGAAGAAGATATTGTTACATTAAGAAAGTATCTTCAAAAGAAAAATATGCAGAACAACTCAAAAGTTTTGGATGACATTATCAGTAGTCAAAAACCTCATCATGACAAGTCTAGACTTGGATACAATCAGACAAAAAAAAGATCAAGCTCCAAAACAACAAAACAAGAAACATATCCAAAAAGCTATGCAAAAACAATCAAAGGGGATAGGAAGGTCTACAAATAAAATTATAGGGACACTCCTCCGTCGAGAAGATTCATATTTCATAATCAACGACCGATAGAAACAGATAGGCCTCAGGAAGAAGAAGGATTCATAAGAGTACCTCCTTTCAGAAGATCTTGAACTCCCAGGTATCAAACTATATTTTTTGGTTTATGTTATGCATGTAATAATTTGGGACATAAATATGTGAATTGCAGAGCTAACAATAGGAACATAAAAAAAATTTAAATTCATACACAAAAGGGTTTTCCAAGAAGGCCTAGTGAAACATAGAGAAGAAGTTACAAGAGGTTTGATTCACTGGGAAATGAAGTGGAATGCTACAAGTGTAACAAATTTGGACACATGGCCAAATATTGAAGAATGAAAGTCCCTCCTAGGGAACCACAACAGAACAACAACAGGAATTTTAGAAGAGGACATGGATAAGAAAGAAGAATCAATATAGCAATGAAGAATGCACACTCTCTCTACAAGCTAAGCAAAAGAAACATGGTTGGTATGTTGATAGCGGTTTTTCAAAACATATGATAGGTGATAAAGACAAGTTTCTTACATTAAGAAAGGAAAGAGATGGATCAGTCTCCTTCGAAAATGATGATTCATCTAAAATCATTGGAAAAGGCAGAGTCGGAATTGGAAACAAGAATACCAAGGCAGAAAATGTTCTACTAGTAGAAGATATGAAACACAATATTCTAAGTGTGAGTCAAATGTGTGACCAAGGTCATAAAGTTACTATAGATTCATAAAAGTGTGATATAAGAAAATAAGGTTCAAGAAAATTGATTGCAACAGTTGCGAGAACTTCAAGCAACATATATGTATTAAGTGAAATTGGAAATGAAAAGTGTTTTCTAGGAAAGGAAGATGAAATTTGGAAATGGCACAGAAAAATGGGTCACATATTGATCCTAATTTTATGATAAGAATGAAATGAATATAGATTATTAAAATATGTTTAACACAGAATAACAAAGATATAGTAAAACTGGTTTTCTATTCAATAAGGAAATAAGCTGAAACTGTAAAATGCAGCGGAAAACAAGCTTGCTAGAATGGTGGTGGCTTATCTCTGAGAAGAGATGTGACGGTTGTGTTCATTCACAAGAAGATGATTACAATGAGGCTATAAATAAATTTTTACAATAAATAGGAATTTCAAAAACCCTAGACATCCAAGAACCTAACCCTAGGAGATGATGCGCCAAAAGTCATGTGGGCCCCATTTGGGTAAGTTAGTACATCAACTTCCCGGGGTCGTAACTTTTACATACGATCTCCGTTTTAGAAGCACGATAGCCCATTGAAAAGGTATCATCGAGGATATTAATTTTGGAGGATCAATTGAATCTGTTGGCTACCATTAATAATATTTATCCTAAAAAACCTTGATTTAGGCCCTCAAAATGGCCCTAGAAGTTAAAAACTGCTAAAAATAGTAAATTGCCAAAATTGCTAGAAAATTGTTTTGAGAGAGTTGGAAAAGGTGGGTGGACATTGATATCCACCTAGAAAAATCCTCACTCCTTGAGAAGTAATGGCCTCCATTGCATTGAGTTCCCTCATAAGATGAGGAAATTTTTGTTGAATTTGGCCCCAGGTGAGCCACTTGCCTTGGTGTAGGAGCTGCCCTACTTTGATGACTCGATAAAGTTGGATCCTTTGTTGTAGGGTGCCCTTGATCTGTGTGTCCACAATATGATCATTGGATTCATTTTTCATGCAGTTAGGGTTGATATTTGTTGGTGGCAACTGCTCTATTATCTCTGAGGTGTCCAATAATGGTGGGAAATATGGTCAAAGGAGAGCCACGTTGAAGACTAGGTGAAGGCCAAGGAAAGGGGGAAGGTTTAGCTCAAATTAATTGTCACCCACAACTTTGGTGATGGTGTACGACCCATAATGGAGTGGGAGAAGCTTCCGATGGGGCCCTCTTTTCTGCAAGTGCAACCAAAATTTGTCTCCCAGCTGAAACATATGTGGCACCCTATGTTGATCATGGCGTTGCTTGTATTTGGCATTAGACTTCTGAAGAATATATTGAACCTATTGGTGGATGTGCTAGATCTTCTCAATGAACTAGATGGCTTTGTCATCTTCTTGTGGATCAGGGGACTATTCGGTTGAGGTGGTCAACAAGGGTAGTGCAACATCCATGGGGCCCAATGGTTGGAATCCCAACCCCACATGAAAGGGGTTGTGGCTAGTTGAGCTATGCAGGGCTCGATTGTAGCTATGCTAGACATAGGGAAGACTCTCATCCCATGTGCGGGGGTGTTTTTAATTGTACATGCACACGATATGTATGATCATTCTATTGACAACCTCAGTTTGGCCATCAGTCTGGGGGTGGAAGGAGGTGGATTTGGTGAGCTTGGTATCCATCAGTGACGAGAGGCTCAACCAGAATGTGTTGAGGAAGAAACTATCATGGTCTGAGATAATGGTTTGTGGCATCCCAAAATGCACCCATACTCGTTTAAAGAAGATCTTGGCAATGGATTTTGTTGTGATGTTCTTCTTGCAGGCGGATAGAATCACCATCTTGGAAAAGAGATCAACAACCACAAAAACACAGTCATTTCCCCTCTTGGTGGACGGGAGGCCTGACATGTAGTCCATTGATATGGATTCCCACAACCTATTACAAGTAGGCAGAGGGGTGTACGGGCCTTGTTTCTTAGTGGTTAGTTTGGAAATAGCATAGATGATGTAGGACCTAATATACTTGTCAACATCTTGTCAAAGTTTTGGCTAATAGAAATGTTTTTGCAGCACTGCCACTGTCTTTTAGACACCAAAGTGTCCTACCACCCGATTGTAGTGAGATTCTCAAATCAGCTTCATTCCCTCGCTTGATGGAATGCAAAGATGGCCCAGATGGCACAATAACCCATATTGAAGATGGAAATCAATGACCACTGAGTTGACGCCCAACATTTGGTATATGGTGGAGAAGTCAGGATATGTCTTGTAGAGGTGGGGGAATCTGGAGGTCTTGTGGTCACAAGAGTCTAGCACTATGGTGAGTGTCACAACTGGAGGTCGAATGAGGCAATCAACAACTCAATTTGTACTTCATGTTTTATACTTGATGTTGAGGTAGAACTATTGTAAGTATGTGGACCACTTCTAATGGCGGTCATTCTACAGTTTTCCTTGGGTCTACATGAACTGTAGTGGCTTGTGATCAGTGTGGATGACTATCTCCTTCCCAAGAATGTAATGTCTCCACTGGGGAGAGGCTTGCACAATGGAGTACATTTCTTTTTTGTAAGTAGGGTACTTACGAACAACATCTGATAGTGTCTCACTATGATATTCCATGGGGTGGCCATGTTGAGTAAGAACGACACCCACAACATAGTCTGAAGCATCTGTCTCAGTTTCAAATGGATGTTGCAGGTACGGTAATGAAAGTATTGGGGATGAGCACAAATGATTATTTAACTCATCGAAGTCTTGTTGCTGGGACAAGCCCCACACAAATTTTTCCTTACCACCACCTCCGGTTACTTGGATGAGGGCTCATGCGATATGAAATAATCCCAACATGAACCTGCGATAGAAATTGGTGTGGCCCAAGAAGCTCTGAAGTTCAATGAGTGTGGTTGGGGCTAGCCAGTCAAAAGATGACCTTCAAGACCTTCTTTTGACTTGAAGGTGGTCTTCCATGCATCTGTATGTTCTATTGAGACCTGGTGGTAGACAGACTTCAGATCAATCTTACTGAAGTATTTAGCCCCCATGAGCTGATCAAGGAGGTCGTCGATTCAGGGAATCAGGTACTGATTATGGACTGTGATTTTATTCAGGGCCCGATAATCAATGCAGAGTCTCCACGTCCCGTCTTTGTTCTGCACCATCACGATTGTGCTCCCACAAGGAGATGAGTTGGGATGTATGTGCCCTTGTGGAGAAGTTCTTGGATCTGCCTCTTGATCTCCTCATTTTCTAACGGAGAGTGGCCATAGATTGGTCCATTGGGTAACGGTGTACCTAGGGTCAGATCAATGGGATGCTTGACTTGGCAGTGCAAAGGTACCCCAGTAGGAGAGGAGAAGATATATGATTATTCTTCCATGACATTATCCACTTGCTTTTTTTGTTTGGAGAGATCGGTCATGGAGGCCCTAGATGTGGCTGTGATATTTTTCTCACTCTGAGAGCAAATCACGAAGAAGAAAAAATTCTCAGTCTGATATATGACTTTCCTGCATTGCTTGGCAGAGATCAAGGAAATAGCACTAGGAGGGACTGCCTTGGGTACCCTGTACAATTTCTTGTTCAAAGTAATAATAACATTACAAGGCCTAGACTCATAACAAGGCCTAGACTCATATACAACATGACACTTCCATAAATAAGGTTGGCCCAAAATAACATTACAAACTTCAAGAGGAGCAACATCACACAATACCTCTTATTTGAAGGGATTGATGTCATACGACAATCGGCACTGTTGGTTGACACAAAGATTGCTTTCTTGGTGGAGCCATCCAATGGTGTAGGGTTGTGGGTGTGGATTTTTTAGCAGGGAAAGCCACTTGATGACCTCTACTGAGATGTGGTTCTTCGAGATACCGCTATCAACGATGAAGTGCATCGAGGTGCCTTTTACACACATCTGTGAATGGAAGAGGCGCTCTCCTTCTTCTGGCTCATCTGGTTCACCAGGATGGAGCTTGGTGGTAGCAACGGTGACACTAGGTTCTGTGTCAATGATCTATATTCCCCTTTTCGGTTTTAACTCAAACGTCAGAACTTGCATATGATTTAGAGGATTTCACTTTGGCCACCAATGAATTCTTTGAGTGACAATCAGCAATGTTATTCCAAGGGCTCTTATGGAAGTCACACCACTTCCCGGTATCTTTATTTGTCTTTCTGGTGTCCTTGTTTTCTTATGGCTTGGACTGGTTGTCAAGATACTATCCATATTTTCTTTGTCCTTTTTTCTATGGGTTGGGGCCACCCCTTCCTGATTTTTTTTGTGAGGGGTTCCCAAGCCCAAATTGTCATGTCTTTTGTTTGAGCTTCTGTTCAATTTTGATGGCATATCGGTATGCCGCACCCAAGGACGAGATGTCTAGAAATTCCATTTCATTCTGGAAGTATCTACGCAAAGCACTGCTATACTTGAGCACTAGATGTCTCTCTGAATCTTTGATACCCATCTTGGTGCACAAGGCATGGAATACATTTGTGAACTTTGGCACTGCTTGGTCTCTTTCTTGCCGCAGTGTGGTCCATTTGGTATACAAGTCGTCATAACTTCCGATAGGGTAGTATTGTTCCTTAATAGCGTCCCTGAAGGATTCCCAGGTGGCTGTGACTGTAAATAATTAGGGTTCCTTTGTTTCCTTTTGCTCACAGAAATTTTCCCACCAATCTTTGACATGGGGAACGACTTTGAGGAGCGCAAAAGTAATATTTTCTCTATTCAAAAATTTATGGATAGAAAAATACTCTTCTAGTAGATTCAACCACTTGTCTACAACATCTACATCTATATGACCTTCAAATATAGGAATATCAAAGTTGATTTGTACTTTGAAGGGAGCGGCGCCTCCGCTCGAGCAAGATGTGTGGCCTGTTGGTAGCCGCCAAAGGATTTGTGTGAAACTATCCATCATCTTGTTCCTCTATTGTGTGAGACCTTACTCAAGCAACATTTTGAAAGGATATCCTATCTCTTCATCTTTATTTTCTCTTTCCATGAGAGGTCGTTTGGGCGTGCGAGAGATTTTTTCCTCAAGAGAAATAAGCTTGAGACCCAATTCTTTGTACGTTGACCTCATTGGGGACATGCATTAAGACGACAAGGAGCAGGCCACTCTAATACCATTGATCCAAATTTTATGAGCAGAATGAAATGAATACAGATTATTAAACAATGTTTAATGCAGAATAATGGAGATATAGTAAAACTATTTTTCTATTCAATAAGGAAATAAGTTGAAACTGTAAAATGCAATGGAAAACAAGCTTGTTGGAATGATGGTGGCTTATCTCTAAGAAGAGATGTGATGGTTGCGCTCATTCACAAGAATATGATTACAATGAGGCTCTAAAGGCCTTTTTACAATAAACAAGAATGTCAAAAATGCTAGACATCCAAAAATCTAACCCTAGGAGATGAAGCACCAAAAGTCATGTGGGCCTTGTTTGGGTAAGTTAGTACATCAACTTCCCGGGGTCGTAACTTTTGCATACGATCTTTGTATTAGGTACACGATAGCCCATTGGAAAGGTATTGTCAAGAAGATTCATGTTTTGGGGTCAATCAAAGCCTTCAACTATCATTGAGAAGTGAAATCCTGAAAAGCATTCATTTAGGCCCTCAAAATGGCCCCGGAAGTTAAAAACTTCTAAAAACAGTAAATTTCCAAAATTGCCAGAAAATTGTTTTGAGCGAGTTAGAAAAGGTGGGTGACCACCAATATCCACCTGGATCACATAAACTTTGATAACCTTTGATCAAATTCAGCAAAAAGAAAGCATTTAGAGAAATTCCCCAGATTACGAAACCAACCAACACTTTATGCAAGCATTGTCAACAAGGAAAACAAACAAAGACCAGGTTCAAATCAAAGGAATACTCAACGACAAGACCACTAGAAATTGTGCATATTGATCTAGTTGGACCAACTATAGAAAAGGGTTTAAAAGGTGAGAAATACTTTATGTTATTAGTTTATTATTATACAAGAATGACTGCAATTTGCTTTCTCAGGAATAAGTCAGAAGCTTTTGAAAACTTCAAGGTCTACAAGGAAATGGTTGAAAATAAAGTGGATTCAAAAATCAAATGTTTGATATCTGATAATGGAGGAGATTTCACTTCAAATGAATTTATGGACTACTGCAACAGGCATGGAATAAAAAGGCAATTCCTCGTTTCTAGGACACCTCAACAAAGTGGATTTGTTGAAAGAAAGAACATGATAGTACAGGAAATGGCTCGAACAATGCTAATGGATTCCAAATTGACAGATACCTTTTGGACACATGCAGTGCATACAGCGGTTTACATTCAAAACAGAGTAATGCTCAGAAATGACACTAACAAAACTCCCTACGAGCTATGGAAAGGAAGACTAGAAAATGTGAATCACTGTTGAGCCTGAGATATGATCAGTTTTATGACGTTTATTAGATACTTTTACCGAATGTATATATGCGTTTTCATGTTTTGGAGAATTTTTTTAAGGGATTTTGTGCCAAAATGCTATGATCCACACCAGGTATGCATAATTTTTGTTTTATGATGATCTTGAGTATGATTCAATATGATTTTATGTTTCCAGAGATCTAATTCACATTTTTTGGTGTTATAGGGAAAAATCACATCATGTTTTTGCTTCCAGTACTCAATCTGGCACTCCATCTAGTACTCAATCCAGTACCCGGTCCGACACCCCGTCTTGCACAAAAACGATGGGTGATTTGGCAGTTATGGTATTGGCAGCTAGTGATGGGTGAATCAGGAACATGGGTTTTTCTCGTGCTTTTCCCTCCAGCTACTGAACTCTTGAAAACTCGGTTGGGTTGTTAAGCAAGGTGATTATTGGCTTGCTCTATTTCGATGGTTAGGGAACCATTAATGTAATTTATTGTTTTTAGAAGAGGTTTGACCCTCCATTGGTCGACCTCTTGGTCTGTAAATCTTATAAATACCACCATGGTGGTCATACAATAGTTAAGCAACTGAAGAAATAGTGTGTTAGAGAAAAACACGATTTTCCTTTGTTTTGCCATTTTCATTTGCCAGAATTATATAAAACTGTCTTTTTGAGTTTTAATGGTGAAATCGCTTTGCTAAGTTCATGGTGTGCATTTGAGAAGTGACCACAACTTGTTGGGGGGCCCACCAGCAGTCTGGTAATTGTTCTATGAGTTTCTTTATGAATTCCATAGCTTATATGTCTTTTATCTCATTTCCTGTACATGAATTGCTACTTTTCCTTTGTTATATAATTTTTTGTTATAGTTTAACTGTTTAGTTCTTTTTGCAGGTTAGTATGAAGGCTTTTGTTAATATGCACTGACTTGTAGTTAGTAGGAACAAGTTTGCAAACTTATACACTAACCCTGTGTGCGATTAAATATTAGATTGTATTTTATTTATGCTTTTAAAATCAAGTTTAAAACAGAGTTTGAAACAGAGTAGAACAGAATTTTCGTTTATGTTTTCTTTAATGAGGCTTCGATGGATGGATAGGGTTAGCTTCAGTTTTTATTTGTAGATTTCCTATTCAATTATCATTTAGATTTTTCTTAACTAGTTGTTGATTAATTTATTCATTAGTTTACTTGTTATATGCTAGAATCATGTTTAATTTATGTTTATAAGCATTTTCCTTTTTGCAATTTGAATTGTTGAAATAGGTCTAGCTTAGTTTTACTTTATTCAATTTCTTTCCTAGATTTAGGTTGCAATTCCAATTTTTATTTAATGATTGAATGTAGTTATCATTTTTTCTTACATAGTATAGAGTACAATTATAATCTCGTTATATTGTTGATGGTTAATGAATGAGTAATAATCACATGAATTTGCAGGGTAATTAACATTGTTTTCGTCATGTCTAAGTTCTCATTAGACTGCTTAATCCACACCTTTCACTTTGCTATTGAAATTAATATCGATTTTATACCTCTTGAATTATCTTTCATTGTCAAGTGCCATAGTGATATTATAATACACAAGAGACATTCACACAATCATCAACACTATATTTCATTTTTCATCAGTTAAAAGATAGTTTCTTGCTTTCATAGATCAGAAGATAGTTTTATTGTTGTTGTAGGATAGATAGTCTTTTTCTTTTGTAGGTTAAAGAGTAGTTTGCTTCTCATAGATTAAGAATTAGTTGTTAATTCTTCTTTCTTTCAATTAAGTAGATTTCCTTTTGTAAATTAGAAATAGTTGTATTAAGAATAGAGTTCACGTGTCTCTTAGTTGGTTGCTTATTGAGTAGTTTTATTAGTTTAACTTGTTGTAGAAGTTATCCTAGGTTAGTTAGTTGTTTACTTTCTTTAATAGTTTAATTACTTACTTGTCTATTCTTGCTTTGATAGTATAGTTTCTTGTTCATTTACTTGCTTTCACAGGATAGTTTTTTATTGAATTTAGGTAGGCTAGTTAAAGTAGTTTGCTTTTGTTATTTGTTTATTGTTTTGCTTATTGTTATGATTGAACTAGTTTTCTTCAAGTAGGGTTTTGACTTGTTTTCCTAGAACTATCCATCGATCCTTGGTCCAAAAGTACTTAGGATACATAGTTTAAAGTTTCTTAGTAGGGTTTGATTATTAGATAGCTTTTGCTTGAATAGATTAGCCCTTAGATAGCCACTTCCTTAGTTAGACTATACTACTACCAACCCTTCTACCTTGGCATATATTTTGCTACAACTCTAAGTTTACTTACCCCGGTTTGATAATTTAATTGAGGGTTTTTAGTGTGTTTTTAGTTCTTATATAACACCCATAATTTTTGGCATCGTTGTAAGGGAGTTGTCTCAAGGTAGTAAATAGTTAGGAAATAGATCATTTTTAAACCTTAGCATTAGATTGGTGGTGGGAGAACTTTAAGACGAGAGGTAAGAACCTGTGCATCTGCTATTGCAGGCTCCCCCGAACCCAATGATAGCTTTTTCTTTTTACTTTTGTTCACTTTCATGAATAGACATAGAGACCCAAAAGGGAGATACATTAAATCTAAATCAGACCTTTCAACCAAGGTTCCTTCTAATATTTTCAAGGGAAGGAATGTTCCACTCATAATCTCTACATACCAATACCGAAAAACAGGTGCTAGCTCAACTCAAAGAGATAAAATATTCTATGAAGAGACTAACACATGGAGCACTATATAGCAAGAAATTGAAGCACCAATCATATTGGGATAGGAGGCAAGACCACTCGAGCCTTCCGCAGAACCAAACAATACAACCTTTTCTTTTACACCACCACTAGGAGATCCTAACTTTGAGGATATCATAGACCCTGCATAGGTGAATAATTTTTTTGGTAGTTTAGCCAACGTAATTATCTCTCAAATTGACATAGAAACTTTGGCACCAATAATCTTAACCGACTCGAGTAGAGTCCTAGATATCCAATTAGTAGGAAGACCTTTCCATCAAATAGAAACCTTGTTCTCTTCAAAGATAAAACCACCTAGGTACTCTCTTTTTGGAAATCAAACCAACATGGATGATTAGGAGGATCATAACAATGTAAGACACGGGGAGGAAGAAGAAACTGGAAACCAAACTGAAACTACCTTCGGGTTTCCAATTTTGGACACCACCCCAAATGTCAACATGAATAATATTCCTCTCTCAGCACTGCCTACCTTTTATGGTAAAAATAGTGAATATACAGACACCTTCCTATTTGAATTCGACATCTTGTGTAGGAGCTACAACTACGTACAAGATGCCCAGAAACTAAAACTCTTTCCTGCCACCCTCAAATACTCTGCACTAAGATAGTTCATGGGGTTGGGAGAATCCAGTATTAGGTCTTGGGAAGCCATGAAAGATATATTTATTAAAAAGTACCAAGACTAGTGCAAGACCAAGGAGTTTATTAATGACATATTTAAAATCCAACAGTTAGAAGACAAGACCCTCAAAGATTATATGGAACGATTTGGTTATATCTCCCAAAAGTCAAAATACCATGACCTCCCAAAGGATGCAGATAGGGATCTTTTCCTTAAGGGAATTTCAAAAGAATATCTAGAGATGCTTAACCTGATGGCATTAGGTGACATATCCCATAAACCATTTTTTGAAATATTTGAAATGTGTAAAAATTACTCAAGGAGTAGAGCCAAAATAAGAAAGAATGTTCGGAACCCTTATAATAGAAGCTTAAAAATAGTTAGTTCAGGTGGTATCACAAGAGAAGAGATAGGGAACCTTTTAGAGAAATTCAAGATAGACATCTTAATCACAATAGGTTCCCAGTTGGACACCCTCAAAATTAAAAAGAAACAGGAGGAGGAAAATGAAGCAATGAGCATATATTGCCCAAGATGCAGGAGGAAGCATTCCTCAAGGGAATGCCCATTAGATAACATTTCAGTTTGTGGCTTCTGTACAGAAGACCATTTAACTGAGAAATGTCCATCATTGCCTGGTTTATTAGCCATCTATAAGAGTGGAGGTCCCGGGGAGTCTTATTATGCACCTAGGAGACCATGGAAGCCTAGGAACCAACCCACATACCCAGATCTACAATATCAAGTTCCACCCTATTATCAACAACAAAAACAGTGGAACTCACCAAGTTAGAAAAATTGGTCTAATCAATACCAACATCCTTGGCTCCAAGGATGGAGAGGGGGACATAACCAAGGAAACCCTAAAGCTCCACATATCCCTATGTCCAACCATTCTTATCCTCAGTTTCCAGCAAACACTTTGCAGCTTCTACCAATTTTTGTTCCACCACCTTTACCTCCTATTCCACAACAACAACTGCTACAATATCAGAATACAAGTTCCCCAAGACCGACATTATTACCGGCACAGCCAGTGCCCAATCCTAATAACAAGCCCCCTCAACATCTTCATAATGTTGAGATGTAGGCCCTCCCAACATATGTTATTACTCATGTTCCATTATAGGAAATTCAACTAAGATAGGGAAAAGTTATGGATAGGCAGAGACCTTCAATAGTCATCGAGGAAGAAGAAGAAGAGGAAACCACCAAACAACCCATGGATGACACTAGGTGGGAAGATGTTATTATCCTGAAGAACCAAGAACCTAAGCTTCCCCA
Source organism: Picea mariana (assembly GCA_032191745.1). Lineage (NCBI taxonomy): Eukaryota > Viridiplantae > Streptophyta > Pinopsida > Pinales > Pinaceae > Picea > Picea mariana. Next base: position 77,774 of record JASDQU010014052.1, on the reverse strand, counting down.
AAATGAGCCTTCACAAAGCACAAAGGCCCCTCCTTATCCAGACAGATTGGTAATAGAGAAACCTACCACCAGACCGGAATTTGACATTTTGAATGAATTGAAGAATATTTTTGTCAATATTCCCCTACTTCAAGCCATTAAATACATTCCAATCTATAGTAAGGTAGTAAAATATTTTTTTATTAAGAATCTAGGTAGGAATCAAAAGGACCCTCCTACAGTACACTTGATAGGAGATCTTTCCAAATACATATCAAAGCAGCCAAAGCTAGCAAAATATGGGAACCCTGGAAACCCCATAGCGACCATAAGCATTAATGAGGTCTCCATTGGGAATACTCTGATAGATTTAGGGGCAGACATCAATGTTATGACTGCTACTACCTTGGAACAATTACAGTTACAACCTCTTCTTAGGACTACCCCAACCATTTTGGAATTAGCAGAGAAGACTAGGGTTATACCTTAAGGAATTTTAGATGATATCATGGTTACTTTAGCCTCATGGGAATACCCAGTAGATTTTATTTCCATTCACTCAAGGGACCCTACCAAAGGCCATCCCGTCATTTTGGGAATACCTTGGTTAGCCACAACTAATGCATTTATTGGCTGTAGAGAGGGATAAATGACCATCTCAAACGGGCTTTCTATCCAGAATCTCACCATCTACCCTACAGCTCAACCTATCATGGAAAATATATGGTGGCTTGAGTGTCAATATGAGAATGAGGACTAGGAATAAATCGTATTGCCAAGTGACCATGAATGGTCACTTCAAGAGCACACAACAGAAAATGTGCTAAACCAGTTTATTTCTGCAATCACATGTGTGGATTTTCCATAGTCTTTTCCCCAATTTGAGTACATGTTTGGGGAAGAATTTTAGGAACAATTAGACCCATCCATTTTTTTTTCAACATATTTTATCTTCGAGATATATGAGTCTGCCATGTCTTATACTATGCCCTACAAGATTATTCCAAGGAAATTTTTACATATAAACTCCGGGCTAGATGTATACCAACAGAAACAGTTAGTATGTATCCTTAAAGAACAATTAGGAGCATTTTCCTGGTAATACACTGACATGAAAGGTATACACCCTGACACATGCATCCATCACATATATACCCAGGGGGAAGTAACACCTGTTAGGCAACCCCAGAGAAGGATGAACCCAACACTCAAAGATATAGTCAAGGAGGAGATCCAAAAGTTGTTAAATGTCAGATTTATTTATCCCATCTCCAATAGTAAGTGGGTATCCCCGCTTGTAGTGGTTCCAAAGAAAGTGAGCGGGAAATGGAGAATTTGTGTTGATTTTTGGGAACTCAACATAGCCACTCTAAAAGATTACTTTCCTCTCCCTTTCATTGACCAAGTTCTAGATACCTTGTCTAGAAAGAAGTATTTTTCCTTTTTTGATGGGTACTGTTATCCCTGATATCTAGGGATAACTAGGAGATCATGTCTTGAGGCCCACAGGTCCTAGACATGGAGTACC
>JASDQU010014052.1:55699-76247 GCA_032191745.1 Picea mariana | reverse complement strand
TCTGCAGTTATTGGATGATAATTTTATATTGATATAACACTTGCATTATATGGTTAAAAAAGATATTATTTCTCTATTACTAATTCACCCCCCCTCTCAGTAATCCAACAATTGTTATCAGAGTAGGTTCCTTCAAAATTCAGTTTAACCATTGAAAGGTAGATCATGGAGAGAAAAAAAATGTATAAAAATGGAATACCACAGTTTGATGGACAGAAGTATGCAATTTGAGGCATAAGGATGAAGACATATATACAGGAACCTGGATTTGAAATTTGGAAATCAATTGTAGATGGATACAAAGAACTAGTAGTTCCGCTGACAAATGAAAAAGAAATGAAACTCGACCAGAATAATTCCAAAGCCACAAATGCACTTCTAAATGGTCATTGTGAATCGGTATTCACCAAAGTTGCACATTGTAGATCTGCTAAAGATATTTGGGACAAAATTCAAAATATTTATGAAGGAGATTCAAAAGTCAAAGCAGTAAAGCTTCAAACTTACTGAGGTCAATTCGAACAACTAAATATGAAGGAAGATGAGAATATTGCAGCTTACTTCTTATGAGTCGATGAAACAGTAAATGCAATCATAGTATTGGGAGAAGAAATAAAATAATTTGTAATTGTTCAAAAGGTACTAAGATCTCTTCCTATGAGATTTTACTCTAATATATTAGCACTACAAGAAAGAGAAGATCTAAAATCAATAAGCATGGACGAACTACATGGAATCTTCACAGCATATGAAATGAGAACTGAACAGGAAAATCTAGATATAAAAGAAGCAACCTTCAAATCATCCAAAAGGACAAAGAAAAATGAAAAGGAAAAGGAAAAATAACATAGCAGCAGCAGTGACATCTTGGAATATGATGAAGAAGCGGCCAACTTTGTCAGAATATTGAACAAGGGAACTAACGACAGATATAGAGGTAAGATTCCTTTGATTTGTTTTAATTGTGATGGTATTGGTCATTTTTCTAACAAATGTCCTCATAAGAAAAATAAGAGAAACGATGAAGATTACTCAAATAGAAAACAAACATATAAAAGCAAAAGAACCACAAATAAAATTTTCAAGAAAATATTATGCACCAAAGAAGACATCTCATCATTAGATGAAGATGAAGCTAGTGATAGTGAGACAGAAAGAGTTTTATTCATGGCAATAGAAGACTCTGATAAAGAATACACTGAAGAATAATATGAAGATGCCGAAGAATAATATGAAGAGGCAAAAGTTGACTACCGAGAAGAATTTTTGTGTGGCATAGAAGTTATCAGATGAAAAAAGAAGAAAAACAAGAAGCTACAAGAGGAACTAGACAAGAAAGAAGACACTTAGGAACTAGAACAAATGATCACAAATTTGAAGGTTCAAATAGAAGAAGATAAAAGAATTGAAGAATCACTCAAAGAATAGCTATAAGGAAGAGACAGGATCATTGGAAATTGGGAAGAAGATATTGTCACATTAAGAAAGTATCTTCAAAAGAAAAATATGCAGAACAACTCAAAAGTTTTGGATGACATTATCAGTAGTCAAAAACCTCATCATCACAAGTCTGGTCTTGGATACAATTAGACAAAAAAGAGATCAAGCTCCAAAACAAAAAAACAAGAAACATATCCAAAAAGCTATGCAAAAACAATCAAAGGGGATAGGAAGGTCTACAAATAAAATTATAGGGACACTCCTCCGTCGAGAAGATTCATATTTCATAATCAACGATCGATAGAAACAGATAGGCCTCAGGAAGAAGAAGGATTCGTAAGAGTACCTCCTTTCAGAAGATCTTGAACTCCCAGGTATCAAACTATATTTTTTGGTTTATGTTATGCATGTAATAATTTGGGACATAAATATGTGAATTGCAGAGCTAACAATAGGAACATAAAAAAAWTTKAAATTCATACACAAAAGGGTTTTCCAAGAAGGCCTAGTGAAACATAGAGAAGAAGTTACAAGAGGTTTGATTCACTGRGAAATGAAGTGGAATGCTACAAGTGTAACAAATTTGGACACATGGMCAAATATTGAARAATGAAAGTCCCTCCTAGRGAACCACAACAGAACAACAACAGGAATTTTAGAAGAGGACATGGATAAGAAAGAAGAATCAATATAGCAATGAAGAATGCACACTCTCTCTACAAGCTAAGCAAAAGAAACATGGTTGGTATGTTGATAGCGGTTTTTCAAAACATATGATAGGTGATAAAGACAAGTTTCTTACATTAAGAAAGGAAAGAGATGGATCAGTCTCCTTCGAAAATGATGATTCATCTAAAATCATTGGAAAAGGCAGAGTCGGAATTGGAAACAAGAATACCAAGGCAGAAAATGTTCTACTAGTAGAAGATATGAAACACAATATTCTAAGTGTGAGTCAAATGTGTGACCAAGGTCATAAAGTTACTATAGATTCATAAAAGTGTGATATAAGAAAATAAGGTTCAAGAAAATTGATTGCAACAGTTGCGAGAACTTCAAGCAACATATATGTATTAAGTGAAATTGGAAATGAAAAGTGTTTTCTAGGAAAGGAAGATGAAATTTGGAAATGGCACAGAAAAATGGGTCACATATTGATCCTAATTTTATGATAAGAATGAAATGAATATAGATTATTAAAATATGTTTAACACAGAATAACAAAGATATAGTAAAACTGGTTTTCTTATTCAATAAGGAAATAAGCTGAAACTGTAAAATGCAGCAGAAAACAAGCTTGCTAGAATGGTGGTGGCTTATCTCTGAGAAGAGATGTGACGGTTGTGTTCATTCACAAGAAGATGATTACAATGAGGCTCTAAATAAATTTTTACAATAAACAGGAATTTCAAAAACCATAGACATCCAAGAACCTAACCCTAGGAGATGATGCACAAAAAGTCATGTGGGCCCCATTTGGGTAAGTTAGTACATCAACTTCCCGGGGTCGTAACTTTTGCATACGGTCTCTGTTTTAGGCACATGATAGCCCGTTGGAAAGGTATCATCGAGGAGATTAATTTTGGGGGATCAATTGAATCTTTTGGATACCTTTAATAATATTTATCCTAAAAAACCTTGATTTAGGCCCTCAAAATGGCCCTAGAAGTTAAAAACTGCTAAAAATAGTAAATTGCCAAAATTGCTAGAAAATTGTTTTGAGAGAGTTGGAAAAGGTGGGTCGACATTGATATCCACCTAGAAAAATCCTCTCTCCTTGAGAAGTATTGGCCTCCATTGCATTGATTTCCCTCATAAGATGAGGAAATTTTTGTTGAATTTGGCCGCAGGTGAGCCACTTGCCTTGGTGTAGGAGCTGCCCTACTTTGACGACTCGATAAAGTTGGATCCTTTGTTGTAGAGTGCCCTTGATATGTGTGTCCACAATATGATCATTGGATTCATTTTGCATGCAGTCAGGGTTGATATTTGTTGGTGGCAACTTCTCTATTATCTCTGAGGTGTCCAATAATGGTGGGAAATATGGTCAAAGGAGAGCCACATTGAAGACTAGGTGCAGGCCAAGGAAAGGGGGAATGTTTAGCTCAAAATAATTGTCACCCACAACTTTGGTGATGGTGTACGACCCATAATGGAGTGGGAGAAGCTTCCGATGGGGCCCTCTAAGGCATTCTTTCTGCAAATGCAACCAAACTTTGTCTCCCAACTGAAACATATGTGGCACCCGATGTTGATCATGGCATTGCTTGTACTTGGCATTAGACTTATAAAAAATATATTGAACCTATTGGTGGATGTGCTAGATCTTCTCAATGAACTAGATGGCTTTGTCAGCTTCTTGTGGATCAGGGGACTATTCAGTTGAGGTGGTCAACAAGGGTAGTGCAACATCCATGGGGCCCAATGGTTGGAATCCCAACCCCACCTGAAAGGGGTTGTGGCCAGTTGATCTATGCAGGGCTCGATTGTAGCTATGCTAGACATAGGGAAGACTCTCATCCCATGTGCGGGGGTGTTTTTAATTGTACATGCACACGATATGTATGATCATTCTATTGACGACCTCAGTTTGGCCATCTATCTGGGGGTGGAAGGAGGTGCATTTGGTGAGCTTGGTATCCATCAGTGACCAGAGGCTCAACCAGAATGTGTTGAGGAAGAAACTATCACGGTCTGAGATAATGGTTTGTGGCATCCCAAAATGTACCCATACTCGTTTAAAGAAGATCTTGGCAGTGGATTTTGTTGTGATGTTCTTCTTACAGGCAGATAGAATCACCATCTTGGAAAAGAGATCAACAACCACAAAAACACAGTCATTTCCCCTCTTGGTGGACGGGAGGCCTGACATGCAGTCCATTGATATGGATTCCCACAACCTATTATGAGTAGACAGAGGGGTGCACGGGCCTTGTTTTTTGGTGGTTAGTTTGGAAATAGCATAGATTATGTAGGACCTAATATACTTGTCAACATCCTGTCGAAGTTTTGGCTAATAGAAATGTTTTTGCAGCACTGCCACTATCTTTTAGACACCAAAGTGTCCTACCACCCGATTGTAGTGAGCTTCCCAAATCAGCTTCATTCCCTCGCTTGATGGAATGCAAAGATGGCCCAGATGGCACAATAACCCATATTGAAAATGGAAATCAATGACCACTGAGTTGACACCCAACATTTGGTATATGGTGGAGAAGTTAGGGTATGTCTCATAGAGGTGGGGGAATTCGGAGGTCTTGTGGTCACAAGAGTCTAGCACTATGGTGAGTGTCGCGACTAGAGGTCGACTGAGGCAATCAACAACTCAATTTGTACTTCATGTTTTATACTTGATGTTGAGGTAGAACTCTTATGAGTATGTGGACCACTTCTGATGGCGGTCATTCTGCAGTTTTCCTTGGATCTACATGAACTGTAGTGGCTTGTGATCAGTGTGGATGACTATCTCCTTCCCAAGAATGTAATGTCTCCACTGGCGGGAGGCTTGCACAATGGTGTACATTTCTTTTTCGTAAGTAGGGTACTTACGAACAACATCTGATAGTATCTCACTATGATATGCCATGGGGTGGCCATGTTGAGTAAGAACGACACCCACAACATAGTCTGAAGCATCTGTCTCAGTTTCAAATGGATGTTGCAGGTACGGTAATGAAAGTACTGGGGATGAGCACAAATGATTATTTAATTCATCGAAGTCTTGTTGTTGGGACAGGCCCCACACAAATTTTTCCTTACCACCACCTCTAGTTACTTGGATGAGGGCTCACGCGATATGAAATAATCCCAACATGAACTTTCGATAGAAATTGGAGTGGCCCAAGAAGATCTGAAGTTCAATGAGTGTGGTTGGGGCTGGCCAGTCAAAAGATGACCTTCAAGACCTTCTTTTGACTTGAAGGTGGTCTTCCATGCATCTGTATGTTCTATTGAGACCTGGTGGTAGACAGACTTCAGATCAATCTTACTGAAGTATTTGCCCCGCGTGAGTTGATCAAGGAGGTCGTCGATTAAGGGAATTAGGTATTGATTATGGACTGTGATTTTATTCAGGGCCCGGTAATCAATGCAGAGTCTCCACGTCCCGTCTTTTTTCTGCACCATCACGATTGTGCTCCCACAAGGAGATGAGTTGGGATGTATGTGCCCTTGTGGAGAAGTTCTTGGATCTGCCTCTTGATCTCCTCATTTTCTAATGGAGAGTGGCGATAGACTAGCCCATTGGGTAGTGGTGTGCCTAGGGTCAGATCGATGGGATGCTTGACTTGGCAGTGCAGAGGTACCCCAGTAGGAGAGGAGAAGATATATGATTATTCTTCCATGACATTATCCACTTGCTTTTGTTGTGTGGAGAGATCGGTCATGGAGGCCCTAGATGTGGCTGTGATATTTTTCTCACTCTGAGAGAAAATCACAAAGAAGAAAAAATTCTCGGTCTGAGATATGACCTTCCTGCATTGCTTGGCAGAGATCAAGGAAATAGCACTAGGAGGGACTGCCTTGGGTACCCTGTACAATTTCTTGTTCAAAGTAATAATAACACTACAAGGCCTAGACTCATAACAAGGACTAGACTCATATACAACATGACACTTCCATAAATAAGATTGGCCCAAAATAACATTACAAAATTCAAGAGGAGCAACATCACACAATACCTCTTCTTTGAAGGGATTGATGTCGTACGACAATAGTCACTGTTGGTTGACACAAAGATCGCTTTCTTGGTGGAGCCATGCAATGGTGTAGGGTTGTGGGTGTGGCTTTTTTAGCAGAGAAAGCCACTTGATGACCTCTACTGAGATGTGGTTCTTCTGGATACCGCTATCAACGATGAAGTGCATTGAGGTGCCTTTTACCCACATCTGTGAATGGAATAGGTGCTCTCCTTCTTCTGACTCATCTGGTTCACCAGGATGGAGCTTGGTGGTAGCAACGGTGACACTAGGTTCTGTGTCAATGATCTATATTCCTCTTTCTAGTTTTAACTCAAAGTCAGAACTTGCATATGATTTAGAGGATTACACTTCGGCCACCAATGAATTCTTTGAGTGACAATCAGCAATGTTATTCCAAGGGCTCTTATGGAAGTCACACCACTTCCTGGTATCTTTCTTTGTCTTTCTGGTGTCCTTGTTTTCTTGTGGCTTGGACTGGTTGTCAAGATACTATCCATATTTTCTCTGTCATTTTTTCTATGGGTTGGGGCCGCCCCTTCCTGGTTTTTTTTGTGAGGGGTTCCCAAGCCCAAATTGTCATGTCTTTTGTTTGAGCTTCTGCTCAATTGTGATGGCATATCGGTATGCCGCACCCAAGGATGAGATGTCTAGAAATTCCATTTCATTCTGGAAGTATCTACGCAGAGCACTGCTATACTTGAGCACTAGATGTCTCTCTAAATCTTTGATACCCAGCTTGGTGCACAAGGCATGGAAAATATTTGTGAACTTTGGCACTGCTTGGTCTCTTTCTTGCCGCAGTGTGGTCCATTTGGTATACAAGTCGTCATAACTTCTAATAGGGTAGTATTTTTCCTTAATAGCATCCCTGAAGGATTCCCAGGTGGCTGCAACTGTAAATAATTAGGGTTCCTTTGTTTCCTTTTGCTCACAGAAATTTTCCCACCAATCTTTGACATGGGGAACGGCTTTGAGGAGCGCAAAAGTAATATTTTCTCTATTCGAAAGGTTATGGACAGAAAAATACTCTTCTAGTAGATTCAACCACTTGTATACAACATCTGCATCTATATGACCTTCAAATATAGGAATATCAAAGTTGATTTGTACCTTGAAGGGAGTGGCGCCTCCGCTCGAGCAAGATGTGTCGCCTGTTGGTAGCCGCCAAAGGATTTGTGTGAAACTATCCATCATCTTGTTCCTCTATTGTGTGAGACCTTACTCAAGCAACATTGTGAAAGGATATCCTATCTCTTCATCTTTATTTTCTCTTTCCATGAGAGTTCGTTTGGGTGTGCGAGAGATTTTGTCCTCAAGAGAAACAAGCTTGAGACCCAATTCTTTGTACGTTGACCTCATTGGGGACATGCATTAAGACGACAAGGAGCATGCCACTCTAATACCATTGATCCAAATTTTATGAGCAGAACAAAATGAATACAGATTATTAAACAATGTTTAATGCAGAATAATGGAGATATATTAAAACTAGTTTTCTATTCAATAAGGAAATAAGTTGAAACTGTAAAATGCAGCGAAAAACAACCTTGTTGGAATGATGGCGGCTTATCTCTAAGAAGAGATGTGATGGTTGCGCTCATTCACAAGAATATGATTACATGAGGCTCTGAAGGCCTTTTTACAATAAACAGGAATGTCAAAAATGCTATACATCCAAAAATCTAACCCTAGGAGATGAAGCACAAAAAGTCATGTGGGCCCTGTTTGGGTAAGTTAGTACATCAACTTCCCGGGGTCGTAACTTTTGCATACGATCTTTGTTTTAGGTACAGGATAGCCCATTGGAAAGTTATCATCAAGAAGATTCATTTTTTGGGATCAATCAAAGCCTTCAACAATCACTGAGAAGTGAAATCCTGAAAATCCTTCATTTAGGCCCTCAAAATGGCCCCGGAAGTTAAAAACCTCAAAAAACAGTAAATTGCCAAAATTGCCAAAAAATTGTTTTGAGCGAGTTAGAAAAGGTGGGTGACCACCGATATCCACCTGGATCACATAAACTTTGATAACCTTGTCAAATTCAGCAAAAAGGAAGCATTTAGAGAAATTCCCCAGATTACGAAACCAGCCAACACTTTATGCAAGCATTGTCAATAAGGAAAACAAACAAAGACCAGGTTCAAATCAAAGGAATACTCAACGACAAGACCACTAGAAATTGTGCATATTGATCTAGTTGGACCAACTATAGAAAAGGGTTTAAAAGGTGAGAAATACTTTATGTTATTAGTTTATTATTATACAAGAATGACTGCAATTTTCTTTCTCAGGAATAAGTCAGAAGATTTTGAAAACATCAAGGTCTACAAGGAAATGGTTGAAAATGAAGTGGATTCAAAAATCAAATGTTTGATATCTGATAATGGAGGAGATTTCACTTCAAATGAATTTATGGACTACTGCAACAGGCATGGAATAAAAAGGCAATTCCTCATTTCTAAGACACCTCAACAGAGTGGATTTGTTGAAAGAAAGAACATGACAGTACAGGAAATGGCTCGAACAATGCTAATGGATTCCAAATTGACAGATATCTTTTGGACACATGCAGTGCATACAGCGGTTTACATTCAAAAAAGAGTAATGCTCAGAAATGACACTGACAAAACTCCCTACGAGCTATGGAAAGGAAGACTAGAAAATGTGAATCACTATTGAGTCTGAGATATGATCAGTTTTATGACGTTTATTAGATACTTTTACCGAATGTATATATGCGTTTTCATGTTTTGGAGAAGTTTTTTAAGGGATTTTGTGCCAAAACGCTATGATCCACACCAGGTATGCATAATTTGTGTTTTATGATGATCTTGAGTATGATTCAATATGATTTTATGTTTCCAGATATCTAATTCACATTTTTTGGTGTTACAGGGAAAATCACATCATGTTTTTGCTTCCAGTACTCAGTCCGGCACTCCATCTAGTACTCAATCCAGTACTCGGTCTAACACCCCGTCTTGCACAAAAACGATGGGCGATTTGGCAGTTATGGTATTGGTGGCTAGTGATGGGCGAATCAGGAATATGGGTTTTTCTCGTGATTTCCCCTCCAGCTACTAAACTCTTGACAACTCGGTTGGGTTGTTAAGCAAGGTGATTATTGGATTGCTCTATTTCGATAGTTAGGGAACCATTAATGTAATTTATTGTTTTTAGAAGAGGTTTGACCCTCCAGTGGTCGACCTCTTGGTCTGTAAATCTTATAAATACCACCATGGTGGTCATACAATAGTTAAGCAACTGAAGAAATAGTGTGTTAGAGACAAATGCGATTTTCCTTTGTTTTGCCATTTTCATTTGCCAGAATTATATAAAACTGTCTTTTTGAGTTTTAATGGTGAAATCGCTTTGCTAAGTTCATGGTGTGCATTTGAGAAGTGACCACAACTTGTTGGGGGACCCACCAGCAGTCTGGTAATTGTTCTATGAGTTTCTTTATGAATTCCATAGCTTATATGTCTTTTATCTCATTTCATGTACATGAATTGCTATTTTTCCTTTGTTATATAATTTGTTGTTATAGTTTAACTGTTTAGTTCTTTTTGCAGGTTAGTATGAAGGCTTTTGTTAATATGCACTGACCTGTAGTTAGTAGGAACAAGTTTGCAAACTTATACACTGACCCTGTGTGCGATTAAATATTAGATTGTATTTTATTTATGCTTTTAAAATCAAGTTTAAAACAGAGTTTGAAATAGAGTAGAACAGAATTTTCGTTTATGTTTTCTTTAATGAGGCTTCGATGGATGGATGGGGTTAGCTTCAGTTTTTATTTGTAGATTTCCTATTCAATTATCATTTAGATTTTTCTTAACTAGTTGTTGATTAATTTATTCATTAGTTTACTTGTTATATGCTAGAATCACGTTTAATTTATGTTTATAAGCATTTTCCTTTTTGCAATTTGAATTGTTGAAATAGGTCTAGCTTAGTTTTACTTTATTCAATTTCTTTCCTAGATTTAGGTTGCAATTCCAATTTTTATTTAATGATTGAATGTAGTTATCAGTTTTTCTTACATTGTATAGAGTACAATTATAATCTCGTTATATTGTTGATGGTTAATGAATGAGTAATAATCACATGAATTTGCAGGGTAATTAACGTTGTTTTTGTAATGTCTAAGTTCTCATTAGACTGCTTAATCCACACCTTTCACTTTGCTATTGAAATTAATATCGATTTTATAACTCTTGAATTATCTTTCATTGTCAAGTGCCATCGTGATATTATAATACACAAGAGACATTCACACAATCATCAACACTATATTTCATTTTTCATCAGTTAAAAGATAGTTTCTTGCTTTCATAGATCAGAAGATAGTTTTATTGTTGTTGTAGGATAGATAGTCTTTTTATTTGGTAGGTTAAAGAGTAGTTTGCTTCTTATAGATTAAGAATTAGTTGTTAATTATTCTTTCTTTAAATTAAGTAGATTTCCTTTTGTAAATTAGAAATAGTTGTATTAAGAATAGAGTTCACTTGTCTCTTAGTTGGTTGCCTATTGAGTAGTTTTATTAGTTTAACTTGTTGTAGAAGTTATCCTAGGTTAGTTAGTTGTTTACTTTCTTTAATAGTTTAATTACTTACTTGTCTATTCTTGCTTTGATAGTATAGTTGCTTGTTCATTTACTTGCTTTCACAGGATAGTTTTTTATTGAATTTAGGTAGGCTAGTTAAAGTAGTTTGCTTTTGTTATTTGTTTATTGTTTTGCTTATTGTTATGATTGAACTAGTTTTCTTCAAGTAGGGTTTTGACTTGTTTTCCTAGAACTATCCATTGATCCTTGGTCCAAAAGTACTTAGGATACATAGTTTAAAGTTTCTTAGTAGGGTTTGATTATTAGATAGCTTTGCTTGAATAGATTAGCCCTTAGATAGCCACTTCCTTAGTTGGACTATACTACTACCAACCCTTCTACCTTGGCATATATTTTGCTACAACTCTAAGTTTACTTACCCCGGGTTGATAATTTAATTGAGGGTTTTTAGTGTGTTTTTAGTGCTTATATAACACCCATAATTTTTGGCATCGTTGTAAGGGAGTTGTCTGAAGGTAGTAAATAGTTAGGAAATAGATCATTTTTAAACCTTAGCATTAGATTGGTGGCGGGAGAACTTTAAGACGAGAGGTAAGAACCTGCGCATCTGCTATTGCAGGCTCCCCCAAACCCAATGCTATCTTTTTCTTTTTTATTTTGTTCACTTTCATGAATAGACATAGAGACCCAAAAGGGAGATACATTAAATCTAAATCAGACCTTTCAACCAAGGTTCCTTCTAATATTTTCAAGGGAAGGAATGTTCCACTCATAATCTCTACATACCAATACTGAAAAACAGGTGCTAGCTCAACTCAAAGAGATAAAATATTCTATGAAGAGACTAACACAGGGAGCACTATATAACAAGAAATTGAAGCACCAATCATATTGGGATAGGAGGCAAGACCACTCGAGCCTTCCGCAAAACCAAACAATACAACCTTTTCTTTTACACCACCACTAGGAGATCCTAACTTTGAGGATATCATAGACCCTGAATAGGTGAATAATTTGTTTGGTAGTTTAGCCAACGTAATTATCTCTCAAATTGACATAGAAACTTTGGCACCAATAATCTCAACCGACTCGAGTAGAGTCCTAGATATACAATCAGTAGGAAGACCTTTCCATCAAAGAGAAACCTTGTTCTCTTCAAAGATAAAACCACCTAGGTACTCTCTTTTTGGAAATCAAACCAACATGGATGATCAGGAGGATCATAACAATGTAAGACATGGGGAGGAAGAAGAAACTGGAAACCAAACTGAAACTACTTTCGGGTTTCCAATTTTGGACACCACCCCAAATGTCAACATGAAGAATATTCCTCTCTCAGCACTGCCTACCTTTTATGGTAAAAATAGTGAATATACAGACACCTTCCTATTTGAATTCGACATCTTGTGTAGGAGCTACAACTACGTACAAGATGCCCAGAAACTAAAACTCTTTCCTACCACCCTCAAATACTCTGCACTAAGATAGTTCATGGGGTTGGGAGAATCCAATATTAGGTCTTGGGAAGCCATGAAAGATATATTTATTAAAAAGTACCAAGACTAGTGCAAGACCAAGGAGTCTCCTAATGACATATTTAAAATCCAACAGTTAGAAGACAAGACCCTCAAATATTATATGGAACGATTTGGTTATATCTCCCAAAAGTCAAAATACCATGACCTCCCAAAGGATGCAGTTAGGGATCTTTTCCTTAAGGGAATTTCAAAAGAATATCTAGAGATGCTTAACCTGATGGCATCAGGTGACATATCCCATAAACCATTTTTTGAAATATGTGAAATGTGTAAAAATTACTCAAGGAGTAGAGCCAAAATAAGAAAGAATGTTCGGGACCCTTATAATAGAAGCTTAAAAATAGTTAGTTCAGGTGGTATCACAAGAGAAGAGATAGGGAACCTTTTAGAGAAATTCAAGACAGACATCTTAATCACAATAGGTTCCCAGTTGGACACCTTCAAAATTAAAAAGAAACAGGAGGAGGAAAATGAAGCAATGAGCATATATTGCCCAAGATGCAGGAGGAAGCATTCCTCAAGGGAATGCCCATTAGATAACATTTCAGTTTGTGGCTTCTGTACAGAAGACCATTTAACTGAGAAATGTCCATCATTGCCCAGTTTATTAACCATCTATAAGAGTGGAGATCCTGGGGATTCTTATTATGCACCTAGGAGGCCATCGCAGCCTAGGAACCAACCCACATACCCAGATCTACAATATCAAGTTCCACCCTATTATCAACAACAAAAACAGTGGAACTCACCAAGTTAGCAAAATTGGTCTAATAAATACCAACATCCTTGGCTCCAAGGATGGAGAGGGGGACATAACCAAGGAAACCCTAAAGCTCCACATATCCCTATGTCCAACCATCCTTATCCTCAGTTTCCACCAAACACTTTGCAGCTTCTGCCAATTTTTGTTCCACCACCTTTACCTCCTATTCCACAACAACAACTGCTACAATATCAGAATACAAGTTCCCCAAGACCGACATTATTACCGGCACAGCCAGTGCCCAATCCTAATAACAAGCCCCCTCAACATCTTCATAATGTTGAGATGTAGGCCCTCCCAACATATGTTATTACTCATGTTCCATTATAGGAAATTCAACTAAGATAGGGAAAAGTTATGGATAGGCAGAGACCTTCAATAGTCATCGAGGAAGAAGAAGAAGAGGAAACCACCAAACAACCCATGGATGACACTAGGTGGGAAGATGTTATTATCCTGAAGAACCAAGAACCTAAGCTTCCCCAAAATGAGCCTTCACAAAGCACAAAGGCCCCTCCTTATCCAGACAGATTGGTAATAGAGAAACCTACCACCAGACCGGAATTTGACATTTTGAATGAATTGAATAATATTTGTGTCAATATTCCCCTATTTCAAGCCATTAAATACATTCTAATCTATAGTAATAATTTTTTATTAAGAATCTAGGTAGGAAGCAAAAGGACCCTCCTACAGTACACTTGATAGGAGATCTTTCCAAATACATATCAAAGCAGCCAAAGCTAGCAAAATATGGGAACCCTGGAAACCCCATAGCGACCATAAGGATTAATGAGGTCTCCATTGGGAATACTTTGATAGATTTAGGGGTAGACATCAATGTTATAACTGCTACTACCTTGGAGCAATTACAGTGACAACCTCTTCTTAGGACTACCCCAACCATTTTGGAATTAGCATAGAAGACTAGGGTTATAACTTAAGGAATTTTAGATGATATCATGGTTACTTTAGCCTCATGGGAATACCTAGTAGATTTTATTTCCATTCACTCAAGGGACCCTACCAAAGGCCATCCCATCATTTTGGGAATACCTTGGTTAGCCACAACTAATGCATTTATTGGCTGTAGAGAGGGATAAATGACCATCTCAAATGGCTTTCTATCCAGAATCTCACCATCTACCCTCCAGCTCAACCTATCATGGAAAATATATGGTGGCTTGAGTGTCAATACGAGAATGAGGACTGGGAAGAAATCGTATTGCCAAGTGACAATGAATGGTCACTTCAAGAGAACACAACAGAAAATGTGCTAAACCAGTTTATTTCTGTAATCACATGTGTGGATTTTCCATAGTCTTTTCCCCAATTTGAGTACATGTTTGGGAAAGAATTTTAGGAACAATTGGACCCATCCATTTTTTCTTCGACATATTTTATCTTCGAGATAGATGAGTCTGCCATGTCTTATACTATGACCTACAAGATTAGTCCAAGGAAATTTTTACATATAAACTTTGGGTTAGATGTAGACCAACAGAAATAGTTAGTATGTATCCTTAAAGAACAATTAGGAGCATTTTCCTGGTAATACACTGACATGAAGGGTATACACCCTGACACATGCATCCATCACATATATACCCAGGGGGAAGTAACACCTGTTAGGCAACCCCAGAGAAGGATGAACCCAACACTCACATATATAGTCAAGGAGGAGATCCAAAAGTTGTTAAATGTCAGATTTATTTATCCCATCTCCAATAGTAAGTGGGTATCCCCGCTTGTAGTGGTTCCAAAGAAAGTGACCAGGAAATGGAGAATTTGTGTTGATTTCTGGGAACTCAACATAGCCACTCTGAAAGATTACTTTCCTCTCCCTTTCATTGACAAGGTTCTAGATACCTTGTCTAGAAAGAAGTATTTTTCCTTTTTTGATGGGTATTGTTATCCCCGATATCTAGGGATAACTAGGAGATCATGTCTCGAGGCCCACAGGTCCTATACATGGAGTACCGAGAGCAGGATTGACCTGAGCATGGCCCTGGAGGGCCCATCCTTCCTCTTCTTCGCCAGACTTGTCCTGTTAGCAGCAACAACTTCCATCACCATCGGCTTGGACTTGCATAAGAGAGGACTCTTGCTCCATGAGGTAATTGGTCCAAGGTATCATGGTATGTGTCATGTTTGATCGTTATAATCTTCTTATATATGCATTAGGTTCCTTTCATTTATGATGACTGCTTGGATCTTACACTAATCCACTGAACCATTGTTGGGGTGATTAATGGGGTGACTTAGCAAGCTTGTATTCATGGGTTTGGGTTAGCCACCAAGGAGGATTTGCAGAGCCATCGTCCACTCCCACCATTCTATCATTTTACATCTTATCTCCCATACATCCATCCCATTCCCCTAGTCCGGCCATTAGGATGACCTTTTGGGGGTTGCACTTTGTCCTGTGGGAAGAAGGGGCTAAAGGCCCAGGGGGTAAAAGTAGCTGGTAAGAGATAAAATCCATAGGAAATGAAACCTAGAGATGCTTTGCCCAGGGGTCCCCGAGAAGGCAATAAAAGGCCTCTCAATAAGAAACTAAAGGGACCCTAAGAAAAATAATAAAACAAGACCTAACCAAGAGGATGGGAGGTCTCATCACGAGTCGACCCATTATGTTCATAGGTATCCAGCAGTATGACATTTCCATTATCTGGTCACCACGCCAGGGCAGTGACCTTTGGTTACATGGCCAAGGGAAAGGGGGTCTCATCACGAGCCAGCCTTATCATTTCTGTGAAGATACTAGTGGGTAACACTGTCAGCTCTGGTCACCACACCAAGGCAGTGTCCTCTGGTTAAGACCTTGAAGTAAAAAAGAAAGAAATGCAATAAATGAAAAATAAAGGCAAATAAAGGGGCTTGGAAAAAAAGTGCATCCATGACGGGTACAACTCACCCCCTACAGAGGCACCCACGGACAACACCTACCCCTGGTCTTACTATGACTGGACATCCTTAGACCATACCACTTCATATACATGGCTTGAATGATCCTCTGAGGAAACTTTCCTTTTCTTGTGGGTATTAGCCCAATAGGTTATTCTATCGGTTTCTTCAGCTTTGTATAGTAGATATGTGTAATGTATTTGAGATTTTAGACGATATGTTAGGGATTTCATGCATGTATTTGATAAATTTAATGATGAGATGTGATTGACATTACTATGGTCCTGAGGAATGATGAGCCCATGGAGGGCATAGTTTTTGATGTGCAGGACCATACCCGGCGAACAGGTACCAGTGGACCGGTACACATGGGGATATGATTAGCTCGGACCTCCATGGGGCTGAAGATCCCATCATATGGTTGCTAGGATGGTAGAGACAGGACAACATTGTGATGAGCCTTTGCACAAAGAAGACAGAAGGACGTTTCCACCAGGACACCTTGGCAGAGCCCGGCCTAGGGGGGATCACCCACTACAGATGGGACGATTTCTCTTGATGGACAGGATGTCACCTGAGGTAGCTGGACATTTTTCTAGAGCGTGTGGCAGTCTGTTGGGGTCATTTGGCATGTGTGGCAGCTTGGAGAAGCCCCAGAAGGGCCAACGTTCTGCTTCTTGGATGTTGATCTTGCCCAAAAAGGGCCAACGTCTCCCTCAAAGGGACCTAACATCTCCCTTTTGAGCTCATATTGTGACATTTTTAGCATTTGATGTAAAAAACAGTGTAATATTATTAGTCATCCTTGTCGGCTGTTTTAAATGACCTATTTTCTAATTAAAGGTCATTAGGATGATATAAATAGAGGACGTTGCCTCTCATTTTCACAGGAACACAACTCACTCTCTTGTGAGAGATCATTTTTAGTCTTTGTCTTGGTATTATTGCTCTTGGAAGTGAGGTGCAACTCTTGTGGAGAATCATTCTTGGCATTTTTATGGTGTTTTCTATCATTGGAAGGTTTACAACTAGGGTTTGATAAGCTCTTCATGATTTGTAAGTGTATTTCTCATGCAAAACTTCTTAATTGAATGGTTGTAGGTTAAATCTCTTTCATTTATTGTTACATTGTTATTATTTTTCTTAATGATTGAAACCCTAGGTAGCAAGCACACAAGTAGGTCCTTGCTATATGTCCCCATGATTGAAAACTTGTTTTAGCCATTGATTAAGGAGGGTTTAGCCTAGTCATTGCTACACTAGCTATCCTTTTTCTGAGTTAGCATTTAAACATAAGTTGAAGAAAGAAGATGTCCTAGGCTTAGTTAAATCTACACCTAGGGTTTTGACTTTTAGGGTTTGAAGGGCCTTGTTCTTGCAACACTTTTCACCCTTAGATTTATGTTTTGAAGCTATCCATTTTTGCCAAGGATTTTTAAGGAAAGAGGGAGGAGCATGAGGCCTTGCTTAAGCAACACCGGAATGAGCCTCCTCCCTTAGGGTTTTGACTCTAGGGCCCTGCCATTGCAGCACCATAGAGCCTAACTCTCTTATCTTTAGATTTAGATCTTTCCGAGACCTTGCCCTTGTTTCTAACTCCATAATACCCTAAGGCACTAGTCTATCTCTCCAACGTTGAGCCTATTGTGCCAAAACAATTTTTTCAAAACTCTTAAATTTGAAACCCTAACTAACCCTAGATTGATGATGACGTCATGCCTCGTTTGATCCTTTGTTTGATATAAAACGTTGTGGCTTAGTCATCTAATTGATAGACATTGATGTATTGATAGTTTTCATTGGCTAGATAACAAAACATTCACCTCTTTGTCTACCAAACTAACCCTAAAGAAAGGCTGACGTCACCTGTAATAAGCTTGACACAGCACTCCTATCTTATATGAGCATTTAATGATATTTGATGCATTGTGTTAATTCAAGAATTAATTATTTACATTGAATGCTATATCATTCTGTATTTATTGAGAAGTAATATTATGAGCCATAGTCATTTTGCAATCATTGACTTCGTCAATAATTACTGCTATTTATGCTCATGTATATTAAATGTTGATAGTCATAAATCTATGAAGTACTAACCACTATTTGCATGCATTAGTTTTATTGTTACCTTGTCTCGCAAACAGGTGCCTATTCTTTGGAATACCTTCATTTTGACTATCTTCTTGGTGGTAATCTATGAAAGGAAAAACTTGCCTTGATCCTTTAACCCCTTGCCTTTCAAAAGCCCAAATTGCCAGGGACGTCTCCCTTGGGCTTAGCCTCCCTAAATAGAAAGATCCCCCCATCGAGGTGACAGTGGGTGGGGAAGCTCCTGTTACGCCAGTTTGACCCTTAACCTTCAGCTACTTGACCTAGACAACAAACTGAGCGATAACATTTTGGCGTCGTTGCCAGGGAACACTAAGTCAATATTCCTCAACAACAAATCCTTGGTAAGCCTTGCCTCAAAGACCTTTTCTTACAAGCTTACCTAGTGACTCCACTACAGCTTTTCCCCCTATTCTTTGGTAGTTTCAGGAAAACTATATGGCAACTCCATAAATTAAAAGGAGGTTCAATAACCCTCCTCTAGCTTTCAGAAGGAAGCCTCCTGCTAATTCATCTGTTGTCAAGTCACTTTTTGGAAAGAGACTTCCTTTAAATATGTCTACTTCTCAGACCGGTACTACAAACCCAGTCAACAGTTAGAGACAATGGTCATCTACCTTGTTCAAGCCTTTAGACATGTCATCCATACCTGGTTACCCTAGGCAAATGCGACCTAAATATGAGAAGTGGTTGCCTAAATTTACAGGCACTAATGATACTAGTGCCGAAGAGCATATGAGTAACTTCTGGGCATTTTTTCAGCTTCACCCCATTAGTGATGATGCTGAAGACTTGTTCATGAAGCTCTTCTCTGCTACCCTTTATGATGATGCAAGATGTTGGTATCTTGGCCTACCTGATAGAAGCATTAAGACTATGGATAGACTTGAAGAAATATTCCTCAGAAGGTGGAGCATCAAGGAATACCCGAACATGTTGCTCACCCAAATGAATGGCATTGCCAGACGTGAGAATGAATTCATTCAGGATTTTCATGCCAGATTCAAAGCCTTACTCCAACGAATTCCCCCAAGCCATCATCCGAAAGATGATTACCTTGTTCACATTTATACTAGATCTTTCAATGGCCAATTAGGGTATCTCCTTAGAGACAAAGACCCTCAATCCATTCAAGAAGCCCAAGAGCTTGCAACAAATATTGAAGGAAATCTTCTTTCATCCAAGATTGAGCCTTTTGCCAACCCTAGGGGGAAAATAGACATCAAGCAGAAAATAGTACACAATGTTGAGCCCGCTTCAGATCTTTGCACCAGTATTAGTAAGCTACAAGCTTCAGTAGATAACATCATGAAGAATCAAGAGGAAATGATGAACCGGATCGTGAGACTTGAGAAGTCCCAGACCCAGGCACCTAGACCCCCATTCAAAGGGCCATTTCAGAAGGGGAATCAAAATTACAAACCGAAGAATGAAAATGAAGTCCCAAATAATCTGGCTTCTACAAATGTTGTTGATGAAAATCCCTGGTGTCTGGAGTGTAGTGAAGCACATTGGGAGAATAAGTGTCCTTATAATGCCAGCCAACAACAAGTCAACAACTTTGACTGCTTCTCAGATTTCCCTCAGATAAACATCACTGATGCAGAACACCAACAAGCCCTGAAGGAAGCAGCCCGAGTAGCAAGGTTAGCAATAATCAACAACTTGGACCAAGAATCACGAGAGAAGCTGAAGAAGCAAGAAGTCCAAGTATATTGGAGAAGGAACCCAAGCCAACCTACAAGTGATCAGTCAAAATCTTCTGATGTTCCTTCTCCTAAAAATCCCAAAGCTGACAAGATTACCCTTGATTTTGACCTTGAAGGAGCTTTGTCAAAAATGCATGTGAATGTNCATTTTAGAATCCATTACGATGAAAATCCTCCTTTCTTCATGACTCTTATGATGAACAATAAATATCTCAACAATTGCATGTTGGATACAGGTGCTGGTGAAAACATGATGTATCTTAAAGTCATGCAGCAGATGGGCCTGAAGGTAACCAAACATTACAGAAACGTGTGTGGATTTGAATCCAAAGCTATACCCACACATGGTGTAATTGAAAACATCGAAGTATAGCTGAAGGAATTCCCTGAGAAGACAGTTCGCATAGACATTATAGTCTTTGATGTCCCAGATGTGTGGGGAATGCTTTTGTCTAGAAAGTTCGGTGCAATGATAGGTGGGTCACTTGAGATGGATCTCACTTTTCTACGGTTGCCTCTAAAAGATGGAACAACTGGACGATTACTCAATGTGCCAATAACTGGAACTCATGTACAAGATGTTGCTCCTACTGTGAATGAAGTGCAGAAAGATGTGGTACAAACTCTTCAAGAATATTCTTCGAAAGACATGCCATTTACTACGGAGGAAGACTTTGACCAGATTGAGTGGCCCAAGAAAGAGGAATATCAACAACTTCTAGACCAGTTTCAAAATAAAGAAGTAGGGATGGTGAAAATACTAAAAAGACCAAAGAATGAAGAAGATGTACAGATACATCCATCCCAGCAAG